>JAVGWN010002995.1:0-10645 GCA_034552555.1 Semaprochilodus insignis
AACATCCAGCAAAGTCTGAATGGAAAAACGGTAATATCTTTATTTGGACTGATGACAGATGATTAATAAACTCTTAACTCTTAATACACGCACCGAGAAGGAAGTGTCAGATTGCAGTGCTATTGGGAAGGAAGATAAAGGTAACCAGGAACAATACATGATATTTATAAATATTTATTGAGCTACACATGCAAAAGTAGTATCTCTCAGTATGGTGTTGGGCTGCCATGTTTACTAACTTGCAGAGGTTCCTAATGGTGTCCTGTGATAATCCATCCCGTGGATCCCAAATCCTAATCCTAACCCTGACCTTAACCTTAACCTTAACCTCAGTCCAAAACCTAATCCTAACCTTAGCCAAAACTTAATCCAGTTGAACTTCATTTACAGGATGGTGTAAGTAGCATGTCTACAAATGCTTGTTGAGGATGTTGAGATGGTCTGTATTATACCTGTTACATATTCAGACCTCTCAGGTGAACATCTACAGATATGAACTCTGACCCTCCAAATAAAGAGAAACACAACTGAATTCAGCAGATTATTAATAAATCTTATATACACAGAAATTAAAAGCCTCTCCATAGTCTAGTCAATGTATTTAGATGCTTCATTGTTGCTGTGCCATTATTACTACGTCACTGATATGTTGTTGTTATGTTACTGTCATGTTGCTGAGAGTCTATTGAGGATCTATTTCATCTAAAGAAGACCACTCCAAATCAAGTGTCACCATAAAACATGGTAGAAATATAATAAGGCATAGCCTATAAGATCGCTGATCAGACCTATCCAAGCGTTCTGATGATTGTTCTGATGAGTGTTCATAATTAACAGCCCCAGGGCCAACACTCCCAGCCTGGTACACCTCTGAACCAACAAACAAACAACGGTGTGGCTTTTATCTGGGCCAAAGGGTCTTATTCACTTTACCGACGGAGGCGCACGCTGTCTCGGCTGTTTGATGGGATGCACTACATCAGGTAGGCTTGCTAAGTTAGCTTTGGCTCATGAACACATACAGCTCACTGGGGAACACAGTTACTTTGTTACAGAAGTGTTGGTGTGACAAAGTCAACCTTCTGGTCAGTGAGGATACTGCTTATGTATGCACTTCCCAGGCCTAGCACTGCCAATTACACACTGAGATAGGAGATTTGGATGGAATACAGGGGTCATCCACTGGTCACTGGAAAGGTATTTACAGCACACACACACAACAGTAACCCTGGTTCCCCGAGGGCTGTAATGTCTCTGTCCATCCTCAGTAGCTCGCCCTACTCAAGAAAGGCAGAGCATGTTCTAGTGTTCCACCAGAGGGTGCTGCATATTGTGTACTGGCTACAGCTTTTTTCAGTGGAGGTCTTCAGTTTAGCAGGTGTGCAAATACCGGACAAAGCTATTTCAGTCTTGGAAGGAATCATCTAATGAGAAATCCCGGGTGAGAGAATGCCTGACAATGATGTCACTGATTCCAATACCTCTGCTTAAAAAAAAAGGGGGAAAGAGGGGAATTTCAGATGATGTTATTGAGACTTAGACACAAGCTTACTGGTGACTGAAACATACCTGATAGCATGTAATACCTTAACAAGCACCAAAAACAGTTGTGACTGGATTTGGCACGGACTGGACAAGTTTCTGGATGTAGGCCACATCAGTGTTCAGACACTCTTACATCAAGGAATTGTGCAGTTGGGCCAGATTTGGTGGATGCCTTTCCTGGCACAATTCCGAGTGGAATTCCCTGTAGACTGGGATTTTAGCCACTGCTGGTAGACCCGTATGACCGTATGCTTCCATACACCTGCAGATTCAGCTACTTCCTTCACACTATGGTCTTTGGCACGCCCAAATGCAGTCACTCCTTTTAGCCAATCATTAACATCTGCTTTGGAGCCATTTTCCACACATGGAACAAGACATTGGCTGTGTCCGAAATGGCATACTTAAGCAGTACCTACTGAATTTGATCTAGTACATACAGCTCAGCTGGTAAAGAAGAACATACTGTTAGTATGCGAGTGCGCGGACGCACTACATCTGCCATCTTACCTGTGCCCTTTGACCCGGATCTCTACTGACACCATATAACGGTGGCAAACCCCATTCTGTAAAAGCCAAAAGTCTGCAAAATCTTTACCATCTGTTAATGAAAGTAACGTTTGGTGTGGCTATTTTTTGCGATGAACACTCCCACATGGAGGCAGCGTCGAGCAGGATGTCGCAGAAAACGCATGCTGAGGAATTTATTCACTTGTAAACAGCTGGCCCGCTTTCCCCCTTTTTTTACCGCTTCGAATGGCTCTGTACCTCCCGTGGAATCATGGGATATGACAGTGTGCTGTGGTCGCATACTTCAAAATCTCTCCCGGTGTAGTACGTCATCCGGGGACTTTTCACATACTGTTTTATGAACACTACGTATTCGGACATACTAAGTATTCTCGTGTACTGCTTCAGCGTACTGTATAGTATAGAGGTACGCCATTTCGGATACAGCCATTTACTGGATTGTAGCACCTAACCTTAACCTTACCCAAAACCTAATCCTAATCCTTACCCTATCCTCAAACTAAAATCTAATCCTAACCCTAACCTTACCTGAACCCAAAACTCTAACCTCAATCCAAAACTTAATTCTAACCTTATCCTTACCCAAAACCTAGTCCTGACCTTATCCTTACCCAAAACCTAGTCCTGACCTTAACCTTACCCAAAACCCAAATGGTAACTCCAACCGTAACCTAAACTCAAACCTAATCCTAACTCTAACATTAATATTAACCCCAAATCTAATCCTAACTCCAAATTTAACCTCAACCCAAAATCTAATCCTAACTCCAAAGGCCACAGTGTGAAGGAAGTAGCTGAATCTGCAGGCGTATGGAAGTGTATGGTCATACGGGTCTATCAGCAGTGGTCTTGAGGAGTGTTTAAACCACCACAAGTAAATAAGTATGCACAGTGAGTTTGTGCAGAAGGGCTGCACATTTGTAATGCACTAGCTGGACGCTGCCATTTGTGTTGCACAGAAATCATAGATCTTTACTGAGTTGCCAAGGTAAATGACCCACGGAGATGAGGGGACATGGTCATGCCACGCAATGCTGATATATCCATGCCAATAAATGAACTCTGGAAGACACAAACCCCTCAAAATCTTTTGAACTATATCACAAAATGTCATGAGTTTTTATTTTTTGAAGGATTGAAAATTGATGTAGACTATTTGACAGCGTGACTGTTCCCCTTTAGGTTCTCCATGAAATACCTGAGTTATAATTTTGTTATTTTACATGAGGTATAAGAATAATATTAGAACAGTTAAATATTAGTAAAGTATATTACTCTATAACTAAATGAAGAAAAAACTGAAATGCTGATTATCGGTACTAAAACTCAGAACAATGCTTTATGACCGACTCGGTTCTTTAGGTACTAATATCAAACCTGGGCGTTATCTTAGAGTCAGAGCTCTGTAGCTTTTTTATAATTTGAGAAATATTGCTAAAGTTCGGCCTTTTCTGTCTCCGAGTGACGCAGTGGAACTTGTTCATGCGTTTGCTACAAGCAGAGTTGATCACTGTAATGGTCCTCCTACTGGGGTTCCTAAGAGAACCGTCTATCCCCTGCAACTCAGCAGCTCGGATCCTATCGAACACTAAAGAGAGAGCTCATATCCCTCCTGTTCTGAAAGAGCTGCTCTGGCTGCCTGTATCTATTAGAATAGAGTTTAAAGTTCTGCTGCTGGTCTATAAGGCTCTGAATAATCTAGCACCTGCTTACATCACAGAACGTCTCTCTGTTTCTGTTCCAGCTCGTGATCTTAGATCTACAGATACTTGCCTTCTGCTAATACCTTCTGTAAATTACAGAAAACATGGAGAGACCTCTTTCAGTTATTCAGCTTCTAAACTGTGGAACTCAATTCCAGCTTCTATTAGACAGTCGGGCTCAGTGCTCACACTTAATACGCGTTTAAAACTGTCTCTCTTTGACTCTGCGTTTATTTAAACTACATTACTGTGGTATTTATAAATTGGATTTGTGTCTACAGCTCATAAAAAACATATAATTTATGCCATTATTCATGTCAAAAGTACGTTAAGTTGCCAGCAGTATGAATAGTGCTCTATAGATCAAAATGTAATTATTATTACTATTGTGGTTGGGTGAATAGGTGTAAACACTGTTATGAAACAAGATCATTGGTGTTATTATAGTCGTGGTGATAATTTGTTGGACTGGTTCTACCAAGTACATATTTAGTGGCGTCAAATAGTTGGACAATGAATTGATCTCAGGCACCATTTTCTGAAATATTTGTTTGCATAGTGCATAGCTTATCATACCAGATACAGTATACTGCCAAAAGTATTCACTCACCCATCCAAGTCCAGTCGTGAAATTTCCTCACTACTAAATACTTCACAGTCGACTGTCATTGGTATTATGACAAAGTGGAAGCGACTGGGAACGATAGCAGCTCAGCCACAAAGTGGTAGACCACGTAAAATGACAGAGCGGGTTCAGCGGATGCTGAGGTGCATAGTGCACAGAGGTCGCCAACTTTCTGCACAGTCAATCACTACAGACCTCCAAACTTCATGTGGCCTTCAGATTAGCTCAAGAACAGTGCGTAGAGAGCTTCATGGAATGGGTTTCCATGGCTGAGCAGCTGCATCCAAGCCTTACATCACCAAGCACAATGTAAAGCGTCGAATGCAGTGGTGTAAAGCGCCGCCACTGGACTCTAGAGCAGTGGAGACGTGTTCTCTGGAGTGACCAATCACGATTCTCCGTCTGGCAATCCGATGGACGAGTCTGGGTTTGGTGGTTGCCAGGAGAACGGTACTTGTCTGACTGCATTGTGCCGAGTGTAAAGTTTGGTGGAGGGGGGATTATGGTGTGGGGTTGTTGTTCAGGAGTTGGGCTCGGCCCCTTAGTTCCAGTGAAAAGAACTCTTAATGCTGCAGCAGACCAAGAGATTCTGGACTATTCCATGCTCCCAACTTTGTGGGAACAGTTTGGGGACGGCCCCTTCCTGTTCCAACATGACTGCGCACCAGTGCACAAAGCAAGATCCATAAAGACTTGGATAAGCGAGAGAGCATAATTTCTTTGAAATTTATATTTCTGTTTAACAACTGGGGAAAAACAAAGTAAAACATAAAATCTGAAAAGGGCTATAACTTTTGCCCAGGCCACAATTTATATATTTTTTCCCAATATGTTAATTTCAGCAAATGAACAGTAATTGTGCAGTACAAAATGCACATCTGGGACTACCAAACCTTTGACTGAGCATAAAAAGCAAAACATAAAGCCAAACAAAGCAAATAAAAATACACAACAAACAACACAAATAATAAAACCCAAGCTGCAACATTTCTTACCTTGTGCCAAGGTATGTACAACAGCATTCTAGGAAGAAATGAAAGTGAAGATTCTGAACCATCAGTCAACACTGTCTCATTCTGAGCTCTTGTAGATCAGCAATCTAAGTAAGCCTTGACAAATTGCCCCACTCATATTTATCTTTACAGGAAGTCATAATAATACAGCCTCATATAAAAGTGGGCATGATACTTCAGCCACAAATAAAGAGACTCAGCAAGCCTGTTAGTTTGCGAGCTAGGTAAAACCACTTACAGGGTCTGATATACCTACAGCAACCTACAGGGTCTAATATGATTGGCTAACAACTTTGAGGTCTGATATGATTAGGAACTAACAAGGTCTGATATAATTGGCTAGGTACCTACAGGGTCTAATATGATTGGCTAAGAACTTTGAGGTCTGATATGATTGATTAAGAATTAACGAGGTCTGACATAATTGGCTAGCAGCTTACGGGGTCTGATATAATTGGCTAGCAGCTTACGAGGTCTGATATGATTGGCTAGCAACTTACAAGGTCTAATATGATTGGTTAGCAACTTATGGGGTTTGATATGATTAGCAAACAACTTACAAGGTCTGATATGATTGGTTAGCAACTTATGGGGTCTGACATGATTAGCTAACAGCTTACAAGGTCTGATATGATTAGCCCACAACTCACAGGGTCTGTTATGATTGACTAGTAACTTATGAGGTCTGATATAATTTGCTAGCAACTTATGGGGTCTAATATATTTGGCTAACAACTTAACAAGGTCTGATGTGATTGGTTAGAAACTTATGAGGTCTGATATGATTCACAGCCAAGGAAAGTCTCAATTAGTTTCAGAGAAAGAAAATAAAGCTGCTAGAATGGCCCAGCCGATCACCTGACCTGAATCCAACTGAACATCTGTGGAAGGAACTAAAACTCAGGGTTCATAGAAGGAGCCCACAGAACCTTCAGGATTTGAAGAGGCCAAAATCACACCTGAGCAATGCAGGAGACTAGTTTCTCCATACCAGAGGCGTCTTGAAGCTGTCATCACCAATAAAGGCTTTTGTACGTATTAAATAAATTTCAGTAAGCGTGTTCAATACTTGTTCCCTGTGTCATTTCTCATTATTACACATAACTTCATTCATGGGCATCTATGGTTTGATTTCTTTAAATGTGTGGATTGGATGGGTTGTTACCGATTTCATGTCAATAGCACCTTTAGAAATATATTTATTTAGAAAATTGGTGACATGTTCAATACTTATTTCCCCTGCTGTATATCAGTGTTACATCAAGTGTTATATCAAGTTATATATACGTATATTAAAGTTATTGTACTATTGAAAAACAAGTATCTCCAAAATGGCAACTTTACAGGAGAGGGCAAAAACCTGATTTAACTTTAATGTAAGTCAATGAAAGCAGATTTTTTTTTCCCAGTGAATTTGGACCATTTCTGTTGGTCCATTCATCAAGAAATTTCCACATGTGTAAACAGCAGCTGCTGTGTTCAAATGATGCATAAAAGTAAAAACTGACAAAAATGGAGATGCAAGGTTTTCATTGGACAGCTACGTTATATGTATGTGTATTTAAAGCTATTGAAAAAATTTTTGATCTCCCCAGTGATTCTGTATGATTTCCACTGGACTAGTAATTTCACACATCATAGAGGGCAGATGGCATCTTCAGATTATACAAAAAAACATGTGCTATTACTTCTGAAAAAGTTTTGTTGATTGTGGGCACTTTATTTAGCCCCATCTTGGGATTAATCCCATTTAGTAATTGTTCCTTAATGTATTGCACTGCTGCAGTTCTACATTGCTAAATACAATAATAAATATAAAGTCCTTTTCCATTTCATTGCAGTATTTTTGAGGCCTGTTTATTTTGGATGTGAAGCAGAAGATTAATGGAGCCCAGATATGACGACTGACTGATTGAATGATTGACTGATGAAATGAAATACGAATAAGCATTGCGTTACCAGGGTGTAGGCCACTAGTACTGTGTCTGGAGCAGCTCCGTGTTCTTCATCTGATAGGAGGAATATCACAGTTAGACTATATATGCTCTATGGCCAAACCTCAGCTGAAATATGCAGCTATCGATCAAGATGAACCTGTTTGAAATGTTCACCTCTGATGAAATGTAAAGTAAGTTTCTCGCTCCACATCCTTATAAGTACAGTCGCTTCATATGACATCACTATGAGGTATGACCTGTTTCATTTCTCATCAAGCTTTTAGGGACTGGCCAAGTCAAGGAATGCCACAATATATCAATATGTACTGGGGTTAGCTTTAACTCCTAATTAATAATCACAATCATATCATATGTTGTTAGTCACTCATATCAGACCCTATAAGTTGCTAACCAATCATATCAGACCTTATTAAGTTGTTAGCCAATCATATCAGACCCCATAAGTTGCTAACCAATCTTATCAGGCCCCATAAGGTGCTAACCAATCATATCAGACCTTGTAAGTTGTTTGCTAATCATATCAGACTCCATAAGTTGCTAGCCAATTATATCAGACCATGTAAGCTGCTAGCCAGTTATATCAGACTTCGTTAGTTCTTAACCAATCATATCAGACCTCAAAGTTGTTAGCCGATCATATTAGACCCTGTAGGTTGCTAGCCAATAATATCAGACCCTGTAAGTGGTTTTACTTAGCTCTCAAACTAACAGGTTAGCTGGGTCTCTTTATTTATGGCTGAAGTATCATGCCCACTTTTATATAAGGCTGTATTATTATGACTTCCTGTAAAGATAAATATGAGTGGGGTAATTTGTCAAGACTTAGATTGCTGATCTATAAGAGCTTCTTTCCACTTCCGGATTATGGCCCTAACAGTGCTGACTGGAACTTTCAGTAGTGTAGAAGTTCCTCTGTAACCAATGCCATCAGTACGATTTGCAACAATAAGGTTGGGAAGGTCTTGAGAGAGCTCACTGGTTTTACCCATCATGAGATGGGTTTCTTGTGTGGCACGTTGGTAATGAGACACCTTTTTATAGGCCATCAGTTGAACCAGCTAATTTGCACTAAGTGGCAGGATTGCTTTCTAATTACTGATCATTTCAGCTGGTGTCATGACTTTCCATGGCGTTCATGTGTGCAATCCTTTTTCTCTGTGTCATTTCTTATTATTACACATAACTTAATTTATGGACATCTATGGTGTGATTTCTTTGCATGTGTGGATTGGATGGGTTGTTACAGACATCTGCTGAGAATTCCATGTCAATAGTCAATATATATATATATTATATGTATTATATATATATGTTTATTTGTAAAGCATAAACATGATATTAATATTTTAATAACTATATTAAAATATTTAAAACTGTAATATCAGTAATAAACTCTTTTAATAAACAGTCTCTTCCCAGAATCATTTGGTCAACGATGCTGCGCTGTTTTTGCGCAATACCAGCCATGGCCACCCGGAGGCATCATTTGCCCTTACTTTAAGGAAGCCGCGTCCAGAAATAAGGAAGACTGATCACAAGTTTAGACATGTTTGGACGGCATCCAGACGAGCAACAGGATGATCTTCTGTTTATCTCATAATCAGAATTCATTTAACACACCATTAAAAGCACAGAGATTTGTTTAATTTAGCCTGGTAGCGGAGGATCTGTCGGAACCAGAACCTGCACTGCATTAACTGAAGTCGATATATACGCTGGAAATGATGTGCCACCACTTTTTATAGCGTCTGCTGTTTATCAGAATAGCCGTCATCATGCTGTCGGCTCAGGCTTGTTAGCAGATCACACTGAGCTGCAGTTTAAACGGATTTGCTCAGCGGAGTTTGGGGAGCTTCATCCTAACGATGATTAAGGCGAGTTCATGTTCATGTTCTTGAAAGTGTGCTCAGTAGGACTGAGGGTCCAAACCAAAAGAGAATCGATCCCTCGATTCCAGGTATTGAGGGAACGAGCAGTAATTCACAAGGTGTTCTATAATCGACTTCCACTCTCGACATCTGCCGCTTGAATTGATCGAATCGACACCGATTCAACAACCAAAATAGTTCATCCAGTTTGAGTAGCTACAAATTATATTGATATGAGGGTCATTCAGCATGAGGGTCGAGGAGATCTAGGGAAATCATTGCTGTAGGAAACATTTAAACATTCTTTTCGACTTTTTATGCGACTTTATTTTCAGTCCACCTTAAGAGACGCAGCAGTTAGTTGTGGTGCGCCGGCGCCAAAACGCCACTGCAGCGCGATTTAAGGTGGAATGGAAAGTTGAATAAGAAGCTGGAAAAAGAGGATAAATCTCACCTTCATCCTCTTTTCCACAGCCTTATGTAAAAACATTGTTTATTTGTTTTTTTTGATTTTCGTTATTTCTTCCGTTTCTAATAATTGTTTATTGTGACTCAAATCATTAAGAAAATGAAGAGTTGTGGTTCAGGACGTATAGAACCCGTTTCTATGAGCAGAGTTTGTACTACAGCGGCTGGTGAGCAGTGCTGGTGTTGTTTAAAGCTGGTGATTAAACTCCCGGTATTAAAACTCAGACTCTCTCCTGCTTTTACATTCAACTCCGTCAGAATGTCCATCGAGCCGATTAAAAGAAAACTAAGTTTGACTGTAACGGTTAGCATAAGCCTGTGTTTGGATAAACAGGCTTGTAAGTAGGGATGGGCGGATTGATACTTAAATATCAATACTTCCGATCCTGAAGTTTACTTTTAAGAATCGACTGTGACATAAAAATATTAATATAATTTGTTTATATATTTAGTAAGATGGAGGTGTATCATATCTCTCAATGAAAATATGCTGCTGTAAGTGATAGTGTAGTATAGGAATTACTTTTCCCTCCTTCTTCTTCCTGGTGAGTAAGAAGCTCCTTCAAATGAACTAATAAATACAAAGTTTTCGATTGACAGTACTAGGTTAGTTGAACATATGAATATTATCAAACACTGATTGATATTTGTTGCTACTGTACTGAATTATGTTATTGACAGAAGGAACGAGAGAACCCTGATTTCTGAAGGTTTATTTAATATTAGTGTCAGACTTTCTGTTATAATTTTGTTTACGGTTACCATTTATTGTTCTTGAACATCACAAGCTTTAAAGTGTTGGTATCGTTTTTAGCCTTAGTATTACTTGGTATTGGATCAAATGGAAAATCTGTGATATCGCCCACACCTACCTGTAAGCTGTGCAGTGGAGTCTTTGATGCTAGTACTGGCAACAGAATGAAGGGTATTTAAT
>JAVGWN010002997.1:0-10643 GCA_034552555.1 Semaprochilodus insignis
TTTTGCTACGCACTGAAGACGTGGGTTGAAGTTGAAAAGATGAAAATGAGATGAAGACTCTGAGAACAGAAATGTAGAAGCCACACCGGAAGATACAAGCCACCAACAGCAATAATCAAAAAACAGCTGCTTGGAGAAAGGGCGCACTAATCTTTATTGATGATGTAACCCATGATGGTAGCAGTAGTATGAATCCAGAAGTCTGTCTGGCAGTTGACAGAGACACACATCCAATCTAATTGGGAGGAAACTCATCATGCAGCTAGACAATGGCCCAAAACATGCTGCCAATACAACGAAGGATTACAACAGGGTAAAACATGCAAGGTCTCAGACTAGCCATGTCAATCACCATACCTTAACCCAATTGATGGGCTTCCGATGCCCTGTAGAGGACACTTAAAGGACCCTGCGGTAAAAGCTTCAAACAAGAGGAATGCTGGTGATGTAGGTGGGTCGATGAATTGATACAGTTAGTCCAAACAAGGGATATGCAACCAATCATTAAATGTTATTTACCTAATTTCATGACTATCAGTTTCTATGCTTTTGCTTAGCCAGAAACCGGATTGTCCAAAGGTGCCATGTTCTAGTTATTTAACATGTGTAAATCTCAAACCCAATTCCATACATACAAAGACAAGATATTTTCTGTAAATGTGTGCTCATTCTAAAATTGATGACTGCAACATGTTCCAAAAATGATGGGACAGTAGCAATTTAAGACTTAGTTTAAGACAAAAATGCGTCAGCAAAAACTACAACAACTTAAACATAAAATTCCTTAGGCAGGGATTGCTGGAATTTTAGGTATTTCACCCTCTACAGTACAGAATATCCTGAAAATTCCAGACAGCATTGCATTAAGAAAACCTGTATGCTTCTGTGATGGATATCAGTGTATCGGGCCAATTAACACAGGAGATGAAACACAGTGATGAACATGATCCTGTCCCAGCTTTTTTGAAACATGTTGCAGGCATCACATTTAGTGTTGTGGTGGTCCTTATAGTCATAAAGTTGACCACAGACTATGACCAAATAAACACACCTGTTATGAAGAAATACACTGACTTAAAGTGTCAGCAGTTAGTGTGACTATCCTAACCTCCACAGTGAAGTTCTGAAGATTTGTGTTGTATTTTGGGAGAAATTAGAAAGTAATGCATGTTTAAATGGTTAACCAAAAATAATCCAGTGCCACCATCTCCTGAGAGTAGTGAATAAACATTTACTTATTAACAGGTGATCAGTGTTGTAGTGTCATGTTTTGATTAAGAGTGGGCTAAAACAGGACTGATCATGTGTGTGCATGTAGATATAGACTACATGTGCGTATGGATATCTTGGGGAAGTTGGGAAAGATGTATGAACTGGCAGCCTAAGCGCATCTGAACATTTTCAGGGGGTGCTAATGTGGGAGCTGAATGATAATGGAAATAAAAGAGAAGGGCCGTTCCTGGACTGATCAGTATCATTACATTTTAAGAATATTAAAGAGTTTGTTTTTAAAGTGGTAGGTCATTATAATTTCGATACATTCCAACACTGGGATGATGCACCACACCTGTGGGTGACTGGTGGGAGGCTCTGGATAAATGTGCTCTGACCTTGACAACATTGGGTCATTGTGTTCTGGACTGATGCTGGGTTGGTGTGCTCTTGTCTAGAGAATACTTAGTCGGTGTGCTCTGAGTAGGAGACCTGGGGTCGGTATACTCTGGCATAGAAAATGGTGGATTGGTGTTTTCTAAACTGATGAACATTAGGCTAGTGTGCTCTGGATAGAAGAACCATGGGTTGGTGCATTGTGGCATGCTGAACACTGTGTTGGTGTGCTCTGGCCTGACAATGTTGGATCATGTGCTCTGGCCTGGAGAACGTGGAGTCAGTATATTCTGGCCTGGACAACAAGGAGTTGGGGTGCTCCGACCTGAAAAGCATTAGTTTGGTGTGGCCTGGTGTACACTGGGTGGGTGTGCTCTAGGCTTTATGTGTAATCTTAGTTAACAACATAAAAGCAAGAAGCAGAGAGAAAGCAGGGGTGAGCGTATGAGAGCGAGCAAAAAGAGAAAGACAGGCAAGGAGAGGTCTGGGAACACTGGGGCTTTTGTCCCAAGAGAAATTCTTTTTGGAGGCGGTGGGCAGCTATGTTTCCACGGTTACAGGGGTAAGGTTAGCTGTAGCAGAGAGAAGGTTGTTAATTAGCTTTAGAGAGAGTTGGCAATGGCTGGAGAACCAGAGACACACACAGAGGCACACACGCACACAGACACACACACACACACACACAGAGACACACACAGAGACACACACAGAGACACACACAGAGACAGACAGACACAGACAGACACAGACAGACACACGCAGAGACAGACACAGACAGACACACAGAGACCCACGCAGAGACAGACACAGAGACCCACGCAGAGACACAAACACAGAGACCCACACAGAGACACCCACACACAGACAGAGATACTATGTGTTAGAGATACCTCCGGAGAGCCACAGCCAGCATGAAAAATATCCATTATCTACGCTTCGTTATTACTGGTCGGGTATGGCACGTAACTGTCTCTGAGCCGTACAACAATAAACATCGCCAAACACACTTTCACACACAATAACGACCATGTGCAGCAGCATTAAACCTCATACGCATCAGAGTCTTTAAAAAGGCTTTCTGTATAAGAGTGGATGCTAAAAAAGTGCTATTAGGAAAATTAGCTTTGTTTTTATAATAGCATTTCTGTTTATAAGAGTGTGCAGTAATGGGGACGCTGTCTTGATCCTGCTTCTGCGTTTAATGTTAAAACAGCAGTTGCCTTTTTAATATACAGCTCTCATTCTCTGCCATAAGCACCATGAAAACCATCTGTGGAGGACGGCTACATATTAAAATCTGAAGGTGCAGCCCCTGAACAAGGGAGTGGAAGAAACAAATTCAAACTTTCTATTGCACTAATTCATCATTCTGCTAACCAACTTTATGGAACAGCTGCAAGCCAGTTTTGTTACTGGTTAAAATGCACAAATCCTGCATTACTGTATCACATTATAATTGGTGGCAATGAGTTCAGATTGTGAGTGTACTAAATTTGAATTATTTTAGTTACAAAACAGCATCTGCATTTCATATTACTGCAAGGGTGATCCATGGGACCGAGACAACCATCAGAGTGTGGATAATTCACTTATAGTACATTTACAGCACAACATAATGCTGCCTGCTAGGATGTGATTTTTTATGACTTTTATTTATTATGACTTTTTAATTATAGGGGCACTGTGGAGGCCCTGCTTTGTTTCAGCACCACTGTCCTGGGGTGAGGGAGATAAAAATTACGATCAATTTTAAATAAATGACACTGGCATTTGGGGGAGGCCTCAATGCTAGTATATAATATATACGATTGGTAGCTACCGTACAAGTGGATCTCCTGCACCACCATGTTCTGGGTCCTAGAAGGAAGCCCTACTCTGGGAGGCCACTGGTGTCCAGTGCATGCATGTAATTTGTTTTCATTTTTCATATTTGTTTTTATTGGTGCTAACTGCTTGGATGAAATACTCCACACAGTAACATAAACTTGTGTGAGCGTGTGTGTGTCTGTTGTTTTTCCCCTGCTCTCTTGTTGATAGTGTAGTCATGCGGTAGACTAATGTAACGTGTCAGTGTGTTGTCAGCTGAGTTCAGGGCAGACATAATTACCTCCCAGCCTGTCCCTCTGCAGCCTGCTCTGCACTGATTAAAACACTCAAATATGTGCTGGCCCATAAGAAGGCCTGAAATATGCTTTGACAGCTCCCTGCTCTCCAACTCACATGCACACGTGTTCATGTCTATGCTTTAAATCAGCCCCCCCGCTAAGGCTAATATCTGTCCTGTCCCATGAGCCACTGAGGTGGAGAGGACGAATTCCCACAAGATCTCTTTAAATGTGGACGACTGGTAGAAAGCTCATAGATAACTACTTCCTATTATGTATCTGAGTAAAATAAAATGTAGAACTATTTGCCGTGAAAATAAACACATGGCCACACATGCTGTGTGCAACGAATACATAGATGGTCCAGACAGATGCTGGACCTGTTCAGAACACCACAAACTAAGCAGGAGGCTTTTCATGCCATCAAAAACTTAGCTCTCACTTCCTTCCTCTGTCTGTGTGACAGTCTTCCCCACTGTCTGTCTGTCCCTCTCTCTTTCTTTGCCATTCTCTTAGAACTCAGCTGCATTCAGGTGGACACACAGCACAAAGCTCAGAGAAGCAAAGAGAAATCTATATGGATGCTCCCGAATCTCTGCTACCCCCACCCCTCTCTCTCACACACACAAACACAAACAGCTCAACATCAAAAAGCCATACTACCATTAGATCATCACAGTAATCTAAAAACATATGATGGATTAAATGAATTCTGACCTAAAAGCTTTCTGGGCTCCTTTTCAGTCTGTTTTACACCAGCATGTTAGACTTTATAGTACATATTCTTTTACTGGCTCCAGCACTTCCTTCACTGTGTACAGCACTTTTAATACTGAGGCCTCAGATACGGTTATCCATGTGTACCAACAGTATAGTGTAAAAGTCTTCTGTAAAGTCCTATTTACAAACAAACACTAGCATTAGAATAAATACAAATAAACGATAAAGTAGACAGTACAGTGTATGTCTGCACAATATTATGAAAAAAAATTGACATTGCAATCCGTTTTTCCCTGTGATATATTTTGTGATATGAAAAAAATAATCAGGAATTTCCACCAGATGACGTGAAAAGCATTATTCAAAAATATTATTCTTGGTAAAATGAGGGGGTGAAAATAATAATAATAAGCTGAGAAATTACTTCTTTGATGGAACTTTAACGCTGTATAATCGGTATAAGTGCACCAAACACAAAGCAGGTGAGCAATGTCACTACTCTTCTCTGTGTATCCCAGAACACCTCCAAGTTTTTCTACCGTATCAAGCAGTTAAGAAGTTGTAGCATGGCATGTTTCATTTGATTTGTCTTACTTAACGTTGCATGTCCAGTGATGTGAGTATTTTACATGCGCACACTGCAGTGACAAGGCTGAAACGATATATTGTGCAGTCCTAATACAGTGTGATTTGATGTGCGAGAGTCATTTCTTTCACAGACATTGCTTTGGGATCTATAAACAGTTGTTGTTTCTAATGTCTCCTTTAAGCAAATAGCAAAATAAAAACACAAAGTGATTCATTCAATAAACCATTCTTAAAACCCACTTCTGTAAATTTTTACAAAGATTCTGACATTCACCGTTCATGTTTTCTTAATTGAGATTTGTTCTAAAGTAAGATCAGAGCCCACACACACTCAAAAGCACAAAAGTGCGAACAATTCTGCAGTCATAAATCTGGAATAGGTTTTAAGACCTTTCTGAGGCCCAATATTACAAAAGCCCCATTCACTGCTGTGCAAAACAAAAAGAAATGAAATCCTAACAGCTGTTTACATCAGAACGGCAAGCACATCTCTGTTCCCTGAAATGCTGAGAAACAGTCAGCATCACATCAATAGATTGTTCTGTAAAGGCTACAAAAACAAATAAATATGGATTTATTTTTAAACTGACACACAAGAACACATACATATTTGTTTATTTATGCATCTCTTATATTATCATTTACATATGAGCCAATGCTGAAACATAACCATTTATAAAAATGTTGAAATTGTGACACAGATGGATTAGCATCACATGGATTAGCATTACACAGAATATAAGAGAGAGTATTTTATGATAGGTTATGAATACAGTAAAACAAAGAAAAGTGCAGAAGCTCAGTGTTGCCTAAACCTTTTGCTGCTCTGGAGTGAAATTAATACACCATCAAATACACAGACAAATCGTTGCTGTCCAAAGAAAAACAATTTTGTCGATTTCGACTTTTATGCATCATTTGAACACAGCAGCTGCCAGTTACATTGTGTGAACATTTCATGACGAATGGACCAACAGAAATGTCCCAAAACCGCTAAGAAAAAAGTCTGGTTGCATGGACTTACACTGAAGTCAGATGTAAAGCTCCTCCTATAAAGCTGCCATTTTCAAGATACGTGTTCTTCTTTGGACGGTGACAATATGCATATTTTGGATGCTCCTGGTGTTGTTTTTCGACATGCCCTTATCAACACAACTGGCTATCTTCAATCACAAGGCTGGTTACCTAACCTCCAGCTCACGACTGCCCCTAAACAAGGTCGCAGCATATAAAGAACAGACTGTAAGAAAAGCATCTCTAATGCTATTCACCTTAGCTGCAAAGCAAAAGGAGGCCTGATTTAAATAACATGACCTGTTTAACACTTTTTGGTCATTACTTATTTCATAACCAAATACTTATGACGTCTTTGCTACTATTCTAAAATGTAAAACTCAGCAAAAATAAGGAAGCCCTTCTATGCATAGGTATTCCAAATTTTTGACAGGTAGTGGATAAATATGCCCCTACTCCCCAGAAGGCTCTACAGAGAGAAGGATAGTGCTGCCTCCTCTCAGTGAGGTTAAAAACAGCGTGGTGCCTTTGGCCATGAAGCAAAATGGAGCACTTTCCTCCTACGACTAACTTTATCTACACAGTCGAGCTGTTCGCCGTCTCTTAAAAAGATATCTATCTGCATCTACATCTCTTTTAGAATTGCTTTCCCTGCATCTCCAGTTGCAGACTGTCGTTCTGACTTATTCTATCATGTTGCTATTCCAACTGCAGTTTTCTCCCCATCGCTCACAGATGCTCCTATCCTCCACTTTCACATTTGCTATCTCTCTCTCTCACTCCCCGCTTTTCTTAGTTATCTGAAACTCAATCTTCACACCAGCTTTTTTTCTGGCATCCTCCACTACAATCCTTCCATCAACATCTCTCTCTCTCTTTTTGTCTATCGCTCTCTTATTCTCAACAGATTTGTAAATACATTTTGCTCCCTTTACATGGTGGTGTTTACTACTTTCCGAAACTTCTTTTCCAAAGGATCCATTAGCAAATAGACATCTAAAAGATGCCTACGCTGTCAACAGAAAGGCTGACAATGCCAAGCACGCTAAATCAGTGCAGGCAGGACAACAGCAAGCCAGCTGAACCTGATTGAATCAAATAATGATGGCTATAAATCGCCTTCCATGTGTGTTTTCTGCTTGTTTCTGTCTTTCACTCCTCGTCTCCCCTTTGTTTATTCCCCATCCTTCTTTTTCTCTTTTTCTGTCCAACTAGCCACATAAGAGACAGAGACCAAAGCTTGGTCTGAGCTGATCAACAAGGGGGGAGGAATGGAGCCAAGGAGAGAGAGCATTTAAGAGAGAAGGAGAGAGAGAGTGACCGAGAGAAAGTAAGATAGAGAAGAGAGTTCAGGTGCATTAGAGGGGATAGTGTAGGTCTTATCTGTCACCCGCAGCTCTGCTCTTATTAAAGGAAGGCTCAGACCTGAAGGGAAAGGCCGGCGTTTCATTTCAGCAACTTCACCTGGCACACAGCGTATGTCTGTGCATTGTGTGTTTGGTGGGGGGAGGTCACTGAGAGGGAGGGAATGACTGAGACAAAGATGGAGACGGAGACAGTGTCCTTGCTGTGCTCTGAAGGCTATCTTTGTGTTCGGTCCACCTGCATTAGAGAGCTGGCCAAAAAAACTGGACAATAGCACAATGATGTGTGTGTGTGTGTGTGTGTGTGTGTGTGTGTGTGTGTGTGTGTGTGTGTGTGTGTTCTGGTAAAGGCCACTTTATGGGGACAACAATCTGTTTACACAGTCACGTCATGGGGACCACTTTCGGTATGGGGACCAAAAATCGGGTCCCCATAAGGAAAACCCTTTTAAATGAATGTAGGAGCTGTTCTAAAGGTACCTGTGTGGTTTCTAGAATTGGCCCATAACCCATGTTCACCCGCGAGTGTGAGTGTGTGATGGCGCCCCCNAATCGGGTCCCCATAAGGAAAACCCTTTCAAATGAATGTAGGAGCTGTTCTAAAGGTACCTGTGTGGTTTCTAGAATTGGCCCATAACCCATGTTCACCCGCGAGTGTGAGTGTGTGATGGCGCCCCCTTATATGTCATTAGTGGCACTGCACCCACTGCTCTGCACACACTCGTATTCCATATATGGTTGGGAACCACCCACTTCCTGGTCCCCATTAGGGATGATTTCATCACCAATCAGTGTTAAAGTTGGCAACCCATTTGGTGGACAAGAAAGAAGATTATTTGCAGGAGATGGCAGCTAAGGAACTAAGAACTTGTGCAGAGGAGCAAAAGCGAAACACAAGGTAAGTGTACAATCAGTATAACCAGTGTTCATTGCTCAAATTTGGTTAATTAGCTTTAATTAATTTGCATGATGGCTATCTGTCAAATGTTTTACTACATGTTTCCATCTAGCTAGCATTACTACCACTGTGACTAATACTAGCTAGTAGCATATGATTCAGTGTGAAGGGGTTTACGCAAACTAAAAAGACACTAGTAAATCTTTAGCCTAACACATTGCTCTTGGTATGTAGTTAAACTGATGGAGGGAGTGAAAAGCAAGAGAGGGGAGTGAAAGAGTGTGACTAAGAATGAGGAGGGATTTATTATACATGCATTGTATTCTCAGTGTACACTTTAAACTTTAAGATGAATATCATATTTTGAAAAAAGTTAAATTGTTATTTGAGTGTTAAAACAAATAGAAATTAATCAAATTTATTGTGCATATTTATTTTCTTGTTGTTAAATAATTAATACAAAAAGCTGCAAGTTACTACAAATTGCAAAATTTCATTTGTCAGATTGAAATACCAGTACTCAAACTTCAGACGAAAATACGAAGCACTATTTTTCTGCATGACTGCGACTTCCGTTCGGGACTTTTAATATGAAACCGCGCAGAACCCCGAGTGTACCTTTACAATTACCTCAGCTCTCAGAGCGTTAATCAGAGCACAGCTGATGGGAGTGATTATAACCCAGCTCAGCGGGCCGTGAGGTGCTGAGAAGTGTTCAGTAAGTGTCCAGCGCTTCTGTAAAATGTACCGAATAAAGACCAACAGCGTGTTTATGCGTTAATAAATGTCTTCTTGACACCAGATGGATTTATAGACCTCTCACGCAGAGAAAGTCCTACTCCGGTAAAGCAACGAGCCACGAAGTTGAAGATGGCCTTTAACTCGCTTCTTGTTCGAATTACCCCATTCCACCTTAAATGGTGCGGCATAACGGCAGCACCATTTAGGATGGAACGGAAACGTTCGAGCCAAAAGCTGAATGAATAAAATGTGGACCTAAGATTCGTGACGCAAAGCAAATATATCTAAAAGGAATAGATGAAAAAACAGCTTCTGTCTGTAAGGCTAACGTTAGCTAGCGTTGCACAGGACATTCAGCTGAGCTCAAATGATTAAATATATCAAATAAAACCCAACAGCGTTTTATGCATTATTAAGAAACGTTTTCTTGACACCAGATGGATTTATATGCCTCTCAGGCAGACAAGGGTGTGCTACGGTTAAGCAACGACCCACGAGGTTCAAGATGGCTTCCCTTTAACTCGCTTCTCGTTCGAATTACCCCGTCCCACCTTAAATGGTGCTGCCGTTATGCCGCATCATTTAAGGTAGGACGGGGTAATTCGAACAAGAAGCGAGTTAAAGGCCATCTTGGAACGGAAAACGAACGGAAAAGTTCGAGCAAGCATTGCACAGGACATTTAAATGCTGGTGCTTGCGTTTGTTTCCGTTTACTAAATAAGTTGATTCTGAAACCTAATTTCATGGTGTCATTTATTTCCACTACGTAATTAAAGGCTAAAGGAAACTCCTGTATAGTATACTTTACAACTACATGTTAGATAGATAGTGACTCTGAGGCATTTAAGGCAGTAGTTGGGCTGTACAGACAGGAAAGGACAGAATACAGACAGAGAGAAACTGTCAGCCCCTCAAGGTGTGTTACTTCCTATCTACAAGTCTCATTTCTTATCTAAAGGATTTTCAGAGGTGGTATCTTGAGAGATAGTGAACTGTTTAATCCATGCAATTCTGTTGCTTTTGTCATTGAGAGTACACAAGCTAAATAACACTAAAGTTAAATAAAAGTAAATACAGTATTTTAGTATTATTACTTTTGTATACTCCCAATAACAAAAGCAACAGAATTGCAACATATATATATATATATAAGCGTATATGACATAATGTATGCTTAACCTAAATGTAAAATGTCCCTGCAGGTTAAAATGCCACTACGGATCAGCGCCCTTAAGGATGCCATTAACCACATTGTTTCAAAAACTGATAAAACATTCAAACTAGAGGTGAAGTACATCAATGCAGTGAAAGGTAAGGTGCTGTCTAGTGTGATGATTTTTTTTTCTCCACCCCTTCAGTTAATAATTACTGACATACACGAATCGGCCATAACATTAAAACCTCCTCAATGTATCTATACTCTTTATTCGGTTTTATCAGCTCCACTCACCACCAGAGTTAATAGGTTATTATAAACTCATTAAAAGATAAAACATACAGAAGTAGAGTCTCTCAGTATGGTGTTGGGCTGTCGTGTTTGTTAACCCAACATTTCAGACGTCTCGGCATGGAGCTGTAGAGGTTCCTAATGGTGTCCTGCGATAA
>JAVGWN010002998.1:0-10643 GCA_034552555.1 Semaprochilodus insignis
GGATTATGGTGTGGGGTTGGTGTTCAGGAGTTGGGCTCGGCCCCTTAGTTCCAGTGAGAGGAACTCTTAATGCTTCAGCAGACCAAGAGACTCTGGACCATTTCATGCTCCCAACTTTGTGGAACAGTTTGGGGACGGTCCCTTCCTGTTCCGGCATGACTGCACACCAGTGCACAAAGCAAGGTCCATAAAGACATGGATGAGCGAGTCTGGTGTGGAAGAACTGGACTGGCCAGCACAGAGTCCTGACCTCAACCCGATAGAACACCTTTGGGATGAATTAGAGTGGAGACTGNCCCATAAACACATTCCTAAACCTTGTGGAAAGCCTTCCTAGAAGAGTTGGAGCTGTTGTAGCTGTAAAGGGTGGAACATCATATTACACCCTATAGATTAAGAATGGGCTGTCACTTGAGTTCATATGTGTGTGAAGACAGACTGTATGTAGTGATGGGTGCACACACGCTCTGTATGTTGGGCTGACAAATTCTTGATTAGTCTACAGTGGAACATTCAAAGCCATTTTTGGAAGTTTTGAGGCCCCATAGGCATAACAACCCATCGGCACGTTTAAGGCCTTGTCCACATGTACACAGGTATTTAAAAACTTTCTATCCTTTGTTATGGTCTTTCGTCCACATGCAAACCAAGTTTGAGGTCACAGGAGACGGAGCTTTTCCAAAAACAGAATGAACACATTCCGATATTCTGTTTTCAGTGTTGTGGTGTAGATGGGAAATCTGAGTTCTTGGCTTGTAGCATTGATTGTGCTCCATTTATGCCATTGTTTACATGAGCCGGTTTTGTGCGATGGCGATCGTAGCCAGAATAGTGCTAGTGTTAGCATCGCTAACAGGACTTGTCACGTGTTCTCACTAAAATATACAGGTACTCTTCCACTACACTGAACAACAGAAGGGTCAGAGTGCGCTATGGGGGTCACTACTATAGTGAGCACTACCACCACACAGGTGTGTAGCAGGAATATGCGTTAAAAGGCATTACCACACGCGGTGGACAGTGCAGTAACCGCCCCTGGGTGCTTAATGATCATTGTGCCTCTCTTAACACCACCACACAGAACACAGTTGGGCTTGTGAGGTTGCTAACTGGACACTAGAGGACTGGCAACATGGTCTGATGAGTCATGGTACCAGTGGTTTCGGGCTGATGGTAGGGTTCGTGTGTGGGGCAGACCCCATGAAGCCATGGACCCCAGCTGTCAACAAGGCACTGTGCAGGCTGGTGGTGGTTCTATACTGGTGTGGGGTCAGAACGCGCTACAGGGGTCACTGCTATATCCAGCACTCCTACTACATGGGGGCTGCGTCCCAAACCGCACACTACAGCACTAAATAGTGTGTACAGAGTGCAGCACTGTTCCACTGTGTAGGTGTGTGGTTTGGGATGCAGCCAGGCTTCTGATTGGCCAACATGGCTTTAGGGTTAGGGTTATATATCACTGCATGCTGGTTTGGCTGCTCTCGGCAGCGCCTGACAGCCGGACCCCTGTTGTAAACACCGGTGTACGTGTGGACAAGGCCAAAATATGACTCTGTTGTGACATGATTGCTCCTTGTCTGGTGGAGCATGCTGTCTGTCTATCGTCTCTCTGCCGGAGCCGAGGACGGTGCAGAGGAGGCCGGGGGGGATTTGGGAGAGAATCAGTGGGGATTTGGCTCACTGAAGCAGGTTTAATGTTCCTGGATATGTTGTTTAAGTTCGCCCCTGAGCCGAGGGGAACTGAGGGAGAGATCCAATCCACAGGCACCGGGTTACGCAAGAGCTGCTGAACTGCGCTTAGCACAGATAACGTGCAGATTAACGCTAATGCTCACGCTAACCCCCCCACCACCTCAGCTCAGCAGGGACTTTTAAAAGAGGGGCTTTAAGCTGGCAGGGGTGTCCAGCCTTCAGGTGAGAGGCTGTGTCCTCACTGTGAACTTCTTCTGCTACAGGCTGCAGATTACTGACCAGCCTTTAACCGTGTCAATAACAATGGCGCTGATGTCGACTGATAGGAGGGTTTGCGGAGATTCTCAACTCAGGGGGTGAGATGGCTTGGGAACACCCACACCTGTATAAGTTGTGAGGTGTTATCTTGTGAGTGAGGCTGAACACTGAGCCAGCGTGATCATGGCAAGGAGACGTGAATTATCAGAGCTTGAATGAGGCATGATAGTGGGTGATAGAGGGATGAGGAATTCCATTTCCAAAGTTGTGCGGCAATTAACGTTCCTCAATCCACACGTGTCACATGTGTACCGGGAATACATCATGGAAGGCATTACCATCCACAGTGGACAGTGCAGAGGCCGCCCACGGGTGCTTAATGATGGTGAGCGGCGGCGTCTGGCTAGAACTGTCCATGTGAACAGACGAGCGACTCTGGCAGAAACCACATTCACATTCAATGCAGGAGCCCCACATGCATATCCCGCAGGTCAGTGCAGCGTTCTTTAGCTTGCATGGGATGTAAGAGCAGAAGACCCTCCAGAGCTCCTCACCTGGGCTCGTGAGGTTGCTAACTGGACCCTAGGGGACTGGCAACATGGTCCGATGAGTCATGGTACCAGTTCTTTGGGGCTGATGGTAGGGTTTGTGTCTGGCACAGACCCCATGAAGCCCCAGTTGTCAACAAGGCACTGTGCAGGCTGGTGGTGGTTCCATACTGGTGTGGGGTGTGTTCTCATGGCATGTGCGAGTTCCGAAGAATGGTGTGACCTGCACGTTCACCCGACATGAGCCCAGTCGAGACGTTACACTGTCACGCCTTGTTTGAACTCCAGTAATCCACGTCTCCTTGCCATGAGCACGCCGGCCAGTGTTCAACCTCACTCACAAGATAACACCTCACAGCTTATACAGGTGTGGGTGTTGCCAAATCGTAAATCGGGATAGCACGCTCCAGTGGTCTGAGATGGAACTGCACTACAAAGAATATTAAGGAAGGTGGCAAAAGAGACAGAGCCCAGCGAAATGTCCTGACACCTGGCTTCACGAAGAGGACTGCCTGGTGAGACTCGATAGCGGAGCCAGCACTGGAAGACCTGGCAAAAGGTGTGGGTGCTGGGTGGACCTGCAAGCATCGGCCAGGGGGAAATGGATGCCAGCAAGTGGGATTACCAGATGCCTCAGGCTGTGGGCCGACTACAGTGTGGACAGCAGGGGATATCTCAACCAGGTGTGCTCACACACTCACCAGCTGCTGAGCCTCAACACACACAGAGTCCATCGACATACAGGTAGATGGCAGTGGTTATTGTTCAGGTATACAGGTAGACGGTAGTGGTTATTATTGAGGTGTACAGGTAGATGGTAGTGGTTATTGTTCAGGTATACAGGTAGACGGTAGTGGTTATTATTGAGGTGTACAGGTAGATGGTAGTGGTTATTATTGAGGTGTACAGGTAGATGGTAGTGGTTATTGTTCAGGTGTACAGGTAGACGGTAGCGGTTATTATTCAGGTGTACAGGTAGATGGCAGTGGTTATTATTCAGGTGTACAGGTAGATGGTAGTAGTTATTATTCAGGTATACAGGTAGACGGTAGTGGTTATTATTCAGGTTTACAGGTAGATGGTAGTGGTTATTGTTCAGGTGTACAGGTAGATGGTAGTGGTTATTATTCAAGTATACAGGTAGGTGGTAGTGGTTATTGTTCAGGTGTACAGGAAGATAGTAGTAGTTATTGTTCAGGTGTACAGGTAGATGGTAGTGGTTATTATTGAGGTGTACAGGTAGATGGTAGTGGTTATTGTTCAGGTGTACAGATAGATGGTAGTGGTTATTATTCAGGTGTACAGGTAGATGGTAGTGGTTATTGTTCAGGTGTACAGGTAGATGGTAATGGTTATTGTTCAGGTGTACAGGTAGATGGTAGTGGTTATTATTCAGGTGTACAGGTAGATGGTAGTGGTTATTGTTCAGGTGTACAGGTAGATGGGAGTGGTTATTATTCAGGTGTACAGGTAGATAGCAGTGGTTATTGTTCAGATGTACAGGTAGATGGTAGTGGTTGTTGTTCTGGTGTACAGGTAGATGGTGTGATGTTAGCTGGGAGTGGTTATAGTTCAGGTGTACAGGTAGATGGTACTAGTTATAGTTCAGGTGTACAGGTAGAAGGTAGTGGTTATTGTTCTGGTGTACAGGTAGATGGTAGTGATTATTATTCAGGTTTACAGGTAGATGGTAGTGGTAGTGGCTGTAATGCATGTACACAGGTAGATGGTGTACTGTAAGCTGAGAGTGGTTATTATTCAGGTGTACGGGTAGATGGGAGTGGTTATTATTCAGGTGTACAGGTAGATGGGAGTGGTTATTATTCAGGTATACAGGATGACACCTTTGGTCATAATTTAGGTGAACAGATGTATTGGTCTGCTTATTATTGAGATAAACTGGTTGATGAGAATGCAGGTGAACAGGTGGAAGGGAGTGTTTGTTATGTAGGTCTGCAGGTGGTCTGGACTGGGTGTTATTCAGGTGTACAGCTGGGCGAGTCTGGTTATGTAAGAGGATAACGTCTTTAGGCCGCCATACAAACACAGAGGAGAAAACCTGCTGGACTTTCTGAAGAGATCTGAATGTTCTATGTGTTTCAGAGAGAATCATGATACACCCCCCACACACACACACGCAGTAGGGGAAGCTGGCACATGTGTAGGAGTGTGAAATCATCATCTGAGCTGGTGTGTACACAGGAATGTCTTTACGGGGTTTAAATACCATTTAAAGGTCATACTAAGCATAATGCAGTAACACTTTACTGTAGGACAGTGTTCTTAATAATGCTACATGACGACTGACATAACCCTAAAACACTTATTCCGAAAGACCTTATTTGATGTGAGACACATATCATGAAAGTTTAGTCAAGTAAGGAATAACAAGGACCCCCTTCCATAATGCTCATTTCTATTAATAGGATTGTAGTAGTATGCCCTGTCACAGACCCTACGCCAAACCCTGGACACCGTTCAAACCTGAAAACCACTCAGGCTAAAATAGCTCATCTATATGTTCTTCAAGGTCTCAGCGGCAAAAGGCTCCGTATGTTAAACCCCAGGAGGAACGCACCTTCAAAACACTCATCCCTACTTCTGTTATACAAAGCTCGAATGACTTTACCAGGACTGGTGAAGCCACATGGAGTAGAGTGGAGTAAAGGGTCCTGGGCTGGTCTGGACAGGTGTACTTCCAGGTCACGTTGTAGCCCTGAGCATTTCCTCAAGTGGTGGCTTGGTGGCCCCCTTGTGGCCATTCACGAACCTGCAGAGGGGAAAACACAGGCAACACAAACCACAAGTACGGAACACTTAGTCTAAGGTCTGACTAGTACATGATCACACAGTACACAGTCCCTTTACTGCAGGCTGATTATCAGTTCATCTGCAGTATGGTCCACATACACTGAGCTGCACTGTGAGCTGAAACCCTGTCGTTTCACCCAGCGGTGTGTCACTAAACAACCCAACATCAGAAACCAACACCTGCTACCTGACATTGAGGTTGTACCAACTACAGACCCCAGCTGAAATAAGCCTTTACACATGTTTATGTAGGTTTAAGTCAGCTGTCATTAAAAGCTTATGTAGGTGTCATGCAGCCTTATAAACAGCCCCCTACTGTAAAGTGTTGCTGGTGAAGCGCTGATGTGTGTAAGTGCCGCTGGTTAGCATTAAAAAGCCTACATCATGATTTAAACCTCACTCACTATAAACCCACATACAAGACAAGGCAGAATAAACAGATCATAATAATGAACACGATGATAGAATGAGATCAGCAGGACGGAGAAAAGGACGAGTGTGAGAACGACTCAGACACTGGGAGAATGATGAATAGAGCTTTAGAGTGAGAGGTTCAGTCAGAGTCTCTGAAACACTGCCACATTCTGCTGTATTCACACATACTGAATAGAGAGAGAGAGAGGGAGGGAGAAGAGAGAGGGAGAGGGAGAGAGAGGAAGGAAAGAGACAGAGAGAGAGAAAGGAAGGAGAGAGAGAGAGAGAAGGAGAGAGAAAGATGGGGAAAGCAGAACAGAGAATAGAGAGTGAAAGAGACAGACACAAAGCGAGGGCAGAAACAGAGTGCAGACAGAGGAAAGGGAGGGGAGAGAGAGAGAGAGAGAGAAAGAGAGAAGGAGTATGAAAAAGAATGGGAAAAGAAGGAGAGAGAGGGGAGGGAGTGAAAGAGAGAGACAAAGAGAGTGGACAGAGACAAAGGGAGAGAGAGTTGGAGAAAAGGAAAAAGAGAAAGAGGGGTAGAGAGACAGAGAGGGGGAGAATACGAAGGAGAGAGAGAAAGAGAAAGAAGGGAGAGAGGCAAAGAGGGAGAGAAAGAAAGGGGAGACACAGAGAGAGAAGGAGAGAGGGTCTCTGTGTCTACGTCTGTTCTTTCTCTGTGTCTGTCGGAGGTGAACTGTGTTCAGTGAGAGAGTGTGTCCATTAACATGCACCTCACACACGCACACACACACACACACACATAGAGGTGTCAGAGACTCTGTCACTTGTCGTCTGTTGTCCGGAGTTTTTGTGAGTCATTCGTTTTATAAAGGAAGATATTAATGCAGCTTAACAACCACCCGGGACACAATAGCAACAGCCTAGCAACACTGTAGCAACCACCCAGGATACCACGGCAAATCAAATCAAAGCTTATTTGCCACATACATAATCACACACGGTACACCTGGCAGTGAAATGCTTTACCAGCTGCCCGCTTACATTAAACAATAAGATCAGATGAAAACAGAACTAAAAAATAATAAATATTATATAATATATATTATAATATAAAGATAAGAGATAAAGATACAGCTTCAGTTCCAAAACAGTTGGGCTGCTATAAATGAATGTAAATAAACACAGAATGCAGCGATCTGTAAATCTCATAGACCCGTATTTCATTCCCAGTAGAACACAGAACACATTCCAGATGCCATTTCACGAACATCATTAACTCATGTAGAACTTGATGGCAGCAATGCATCTCAAAAACGTTGGGACAGGGACAACAAAGGGCTGGAAAAGTGAGTGGTGCTAATGAAAGACAGCTGGAGGAGCAATTAGCAACCAAGTCACATGACTGGGTGTAAAAAGAGCATTGTAGAGGCAGAGATGGGCAGAGGTTCACCAATCTAAGAATTCTGATCTCAGGAAAATGTTCCCCACTGTAAACTGGGAAGGCTTTGGATATCCCAATCTACAGTCCATAACACCATAACACTCTGGAGAAGTCCCTGTGCGCAAGAGACCAGGGCAACGGTCAATACTGGATGCTTGTGATCTTCGGGCCCTCAGGCCTGATTCTGTACTGGAAGAAACTGCATGGGCTTGGGAACACTTCCAGAACTCACTGACTGTGAACCCAGTTTGCAGGTGGTAGAAACACTGACAAGCCTTTTTCGCCAGGGGGTTGATGTGGCAAGACCATGACAGGTCCTGCGATATGCAAATCCTTGTGTCTACTCATTCCACTGATCGAGGCAGGGCGGTAGCTCTCCTGCTTCCTGCTGCAGTCCACTATCAGCTCCTTTGTCTTGCTGACCAGTTCTCCAGGTGTTTAATCTCCTCCAGATAGTCCCTCACTGCCATGCCACGAGCTTGTACTCGTCCATGTTCCTGCTGAAGAGCCTGCAGGGCACCGCAGATGGTTTTACCAACCCACAGACTCTAGTTGGGAAACATCCTGATGGAGGTTTTAGGGAATGTCTCATCCAGCAGTTTCCCAACAAAACTCCCCACCACTTCCATAACCACTTCGATACCATCCGAGCTGCATCGGAGCATGTCCCAGTCTGCACCTTCCAGCGTGTGCTGCAGGGTAGCCACTGATTGGTCAATCCAATGCACGACCTCCCTCTGAACCAGAACCTTCCATTTCCGTCTTTGTTGTTTATAATTTGGCTTGAGGAAGATGGCGGCATGGTCTGGCGGTGGATGACGCCGTGCTTTAAAACTGTCCTTGAACGGAATGTAGCAGTGATCCAATGTCCCGTCACCCCTTGTGGGGCAGGTGAGGTGTTGATGACTGTTAGGCACAGCACATCTGACGCTGTCGCTGATAACCTCCCCAACTACGATTGGCGCAGGGTCTCAGTGTTGTGTCTGAGAGCTTCGTGAAGTTCACACAGGGTGTGTCCGTGCTTGCCTGAGGTGGGATACCGATGATGCTGACTATGATCCATGTGAACTCCAGGGGAAGATAGAAATGGCGAGGATGAGCGGCTCCAGGTTGGGTGTGCAACTGTGTGCAAGAGTGGCAGCGCTGGCATCGTTGCACCAACTGTTGTTCACCATCACACACACTCCACCTCCCCTCGACCTCCTTGACTCCACTGCCCTGTCCATGTGGTATACCAGGAAGAACTCGGCCGGCTGGATGGCGTGGCCTGATGGATCCAGAGCAGGTAAAAAACTCCCTGCTTCTTTTCTCCTGTCTTCCGAATGTGTTTAGAACCAGATCCACTCTCTGGAAAGGCTGATGAAGCCAAACCACTTTTAGAGAAGAGAGGAGCTCTAGCAGGCAGCTGTGGAGGTGGCAGTGGGAGTTTGTAGTGTGTAAGATGGAAATGTGTCGCCCCCATGTGGCTCAAACATGCACTGCGCCAACTTTGAACAACTTTTTTAGAGAACCTGATGAGGTTTTCCCAAACACGAAGACCAGATATATTTAATATCATATACAGATATAATAATATATCAGTAAATTATACATATGATGTAAATACACACTCTTATTGCATTATTATATAATTAAATATATCCGTATTTCCAGACGGAGCAGAATGTCTTTATTGGGCATGTACTGGACAAGTTTCTGGATGTAGCCACATCAATGTTCAGACACTCTTACATCAAAGAATTGGTCAGTTGGTCCAGATTTGGTGGATGCCTTCCCTGACACAATTCCGAGGAGAATTCCCTGTAGACTGGGATTTTAGCCACTGCTGGTAGACCCGTATGAGCGTACGCTTCCATACACCTGCAGATTCAGCTACTTCCTTCACACTATGGTCTTTGGCACGCCCAAATGCAGTCACTCCTTTTAGCCAATCATTAACATCTGCTTTGGAGCCATTTTCCACACATGGAACGAGACATTCCCTGCACTGTACCACCTCTTCCCAATCTATGGATCCCGTCACTCACACCCCGCAAGGATTTATAGCCCCATCATCCTCGTGCAGCGCCATCTGCAGGAGTCTGAAGTTACTACCACCTTAAACACACAACGGGACTTCTATTAGGAACATCAATAATAATAATATTAATAATAATAATAATGTGTAGAATATAGGTTATTATTAATGGTAGTATTTGTCTTTGAAGTTGGCTGTTATTTTAAAGTGTTTATAATGTGTTTTAGGGGTCTTACTTTTCTGGGTTGGGTGGTATTTTACCTGTTACTCTGGTGCCTGAGAAGTGCCAAACAAATTAACATTTCAGAAAACAAAATTACAAAAATAAAAACAAATTGACATTGTGGGGTAGGGGAGGTCTAACACAGGAAGTGCTTGTTGGACTCTTGTTAATCAAACTGTTGGCGGTGGTAGAGTGGGTGGAGTTTGGGATGGTCACGACGTTAAAGCATGTTTTGTCCATTTTGTGGCACGTGTTTTATCCAGTTGGTGCGCTTTGGTTTGTCCTATTGAAGGTCTTTAGAGTTTTTAAAGGAGCAGATGGAGGAAAGAGACAAACAGGTGATGTCTAAACCACTTAGAGTTGGAAATGTTAAGGAAGGTAAGTGGGCTGTAACGCTACCTATAGTGGAGAACCAGCTAGCTAGTTTAAAATGCTCTACCACCGCGAAACAGTTTGATTGACAAGAGTCCAATAAGCACTTCCTGTGTGTTAGACCTCCCCTACCCCCTATGTCAATTTGTTTTTACTTTTGTAATTTTGTTTTCTGAAATGTTAATTTGTTTAGCACTTCTCAGGCACCAGAGTAACAGCTAAAATACCACCCAACCCAGAAAAGTGAAATGCAATATATTTTTTTCATTTGTAAATTTGTTTTTATTTTTGTAATTTTGTTGTAATGTATTTTTTGCCCTTGTAAAACTGTTCTATAATGTTTACACATGTTTTTATTTTTTGTGATTTTGTTTTCTGAAATGTTGATTTGTTTTGCATTTCTAGCCACCGTATGTTACAGTAATTTAGAGGCTGCAAAGAGGGGGTTGAGGCAGGTTGCAAGTGCTGAGTGGCTTTATTTGAGGAACCCCAATACTCGCGGTCCGGGTAACAGGCAGAGGTCAAAACACAGGCAGGCAACAACTGAGACATATCCAAGACCAGAGACCGTAGGCCAGGGTAAGGATCAGAAACGGAGACTAACTCAGCAATCAACAAGGTATATGACGCATTCTGAAATCTGAGTCTGTGACCAGCTGCAGGTGTCTGCACTGGGTGGTGTGGCATGTCAGAAGCTATGTGCAGTACTGTGCAGCCCCAGGAGGGGGCAGTATGAGACAGGTTTTAAATACTAAACACCAAAATAGCTCTGTTTATCCAGATACACTTTTATATAACAATTATATAAAGTTAGGAATAGAAGCTATGATACATACACATGGGATAGAATAAAATATATAAGGGTATATACAGTGAGTCAAATTAGATATATAAGGGTAT
>JAVGWN010002999.1:0-10643 GCA_034552555.1 Semaprochilodus insignis
GACCAGCTACAGCGCTAAACTCAGTTTAACAGCACAGTCACTAAAGCCGGGCGCTGGATCAGCTACAGCGCTAAACTCAGTTTAACAGCACACTCACGCATGCACATACACACACTCACACTCGCGTGTGCACGCCCTCACACACACACTCGTGCGCACACGCACACACTCACGCACTCACACTCGTGTGCACACACATACACATATTCATACATACACATGCACACACATATACACACACACACTGACACACACATACAATCATGGCCGAAAGTGTTGGCACCCCTGAATTTTTTCCTGAAAATGAAGAAGTATTACTGTAATCACACATGTTTTGTTATACGCATGTTAACTTCCTTTGTGTGTGTTGGAACAACACAAAAAACAGAAATGATATCATTTCACACAAAACTCCAAAAATGGGCCGTACAAAATTATTGGCACCCTCAACTTAATATTTGGTTGCACACCCTTTGGCAATCATCAGGTTTCATGATGCCTGGAACACCCCCAAAACATCTTTGAACCTCCACCATATTGGACTGTAGGTACTGTGTTCTGTTCTTTGTAGGCCTCATTCCATTTTCTGTGAACAGTAGAAGGATGTGCTTTACCAGAAAGCTCTATCTTGGTCTCATCTGTCCACACAACGATTTTGGCTTACTCACGTACATTTTGCCAAACTGCAGTCTAGCTTTTTATGTATCTGTGACGACGGAGAGTTCGTGCTGACACTGATGCACCCTGAGCCTGCAGGACAGCTTGAATTTCTTTGGAACTTGATTGGAGCTGCTTATCCACCATCCGGACTGTCCTGCGTTGCGACCTTTCATCAGTTTTTCTCTTCCATCCACGTCCAGGGAGATCAGCTACAGCGCCCTGGGTTGTAAACTTCTTGATTATGTTGGAACATCAGGATCTCTGGAGATGGCCTTGGACCTGAGATTCTGGATATTTTTGGTTCTCAAGTCCTCAGACAGTTCTCTTCTCCTCATTCTGTTCTCCATGCTTAGTGTGGCATACACAGACACAGTGCAAAGACTGAGTCAACGTCTCTCCTTTTATCTGGTTTCAGGTGTGATTTTTATATTGTCCACACCTGGTACTTAGCACAGGTGAGTTTGAATGAGCATCACATGCTTGAAACAAAGTTATTTACCCACAATTTTGAAAAGGTGCCAATAATTTTGTCCGGCCCATTTTTGGAGTTTTGTGTGAAATTATATCATTTTTGGCTTTTTTACTCTGTTTTTTTGTGTTGTTCCAAAACACACAGGAAATAAACGTGTGCAATCGCAATAATTTTCTGGGAGAAACACAGGGGTGCCAACACTTTCAGCCATGACTGTATATACACACACGCGCGCGCACACACACTAACACTGACATGCATACACACACACACACACACACACACACACACACACACACACACATACATAAACAAACACACACACACACACACACACACACACACACTCACACACACGTGTGGTTAACCCCTTCAGGTGCAGAAGCTATCAGCATTAGCATCTCTCTCGCTGTCTGTACCTGAGAAGAGCGACGCGAGGGACAGTGAGAGTCCACTCTGAGACGCCAGCAGGGCCGGACCGTCACAGCCATCTGAGAGACACAAACTACACTCAGCAATGTCTCACCGTGTTTACCACACACCTCCACGGCAACATCTCATCATCCCCCTCTCAGACATCACCACCAGCACACCTCACCTGACCCCACACACTCCTGCAGATGGAGGAGGTGACGTGTGTCATTCTGAAGGTGGAAAACGCTTTGGGGGTCCACAACATTTAGGACCCTGTTTCTGACTGTCTTGCTGTTGCTAAACAACAACAGTTCTCATCCAACTGGTCAACACTCAGGACGTGGTCTGTTGAACAGTTTTACACTTAACTTTCTGAAGGGTTTATAAACATTCCTGCCTGCTTTAATTCAGAGAGATCCGGAGAGGTTCTGGTGTGAGGTAGTTCAGATGTTCTGTACAGTGGTGGTGATGGGAACCAGGGTTCTCCATGTCTAGAACAAACATATAGACACTTTATTCACAACTCTGAGGCGTGCCACATGCAGATGTTCTCGGACGATACTGCTATTGTGGCTTGTGTAAGGGGAGGGCAGGAGGCGGAGTACCTGGTGGAGGACTTTGTGGCATGGTGCCATAGGAACAACCTGCTACTGAACACTTCCAAGACCAAAGAGATGGTGGTGGACTTTCGCAGGGCCAGACCACTCACACAGCCGGTCTCTATTGAGGGGGTGGAAGTCGAGATGGTTAAGACCTACAGGTATCTCGGACTGCACCTGGATGATAGGTTGGACTGGTCAGCCAACACGGACATCCTGTACAGAAAGGGGCGGAGCCGACTCTACTTTCTGAGGAGGCTGGGGTCCTTTAACATCTGTAGGAAGCTCCTGCAGATGTTCTATCAGACTGTGGTGTCCAGCTGTCTCTTCTATGCTGTGGTGTGCTGGGGAGGAAGCATTAAGAAGAGAGACGAGATGCGTCTGGACAAGCTGGTCAGGCGAGCGGGGTCAGTTGTTGGTGTGGAGCTGGACTCTGTGGTGAAGGTGGCGGAGAGGAGGACACTGCAAAAACTGCTGTCCATTATGGATGATGATGGGCACCCACTACACACCATCATCTTGGACAAAAGGAGCAAGTTCAGTGGCAGGTTACTGTCACAGAGCTGCTCCACAGACAGACTCCGGAGATCCTTTGTCCCGAGAGCCATCAGGCTCTTCAACTCTTCCCAGCGGGGCCGGAAGAGGGAAGAGGACAGCTGAGGACTGAATTCTCTTGTTTAATCATAGGTTTATTATGCACTATTACACTTTACTGTATATACTGTACATCTTACTGTATATACTGTACATCTTAACTCCTGGACACTCTGGACACTCTACTGTATATCTGCACTCCTGGACACTCCACTTTACTTAAATACCAATATACGGACATGTTTATTATGTTAATTCAGTCATTACCTGCTGATAACTCCGCCCCTTGCACATTCATGCACATTTATTTATTACTATTGCACTGTCTTTCTACAGGTCTACAGTTATATTTGTATTTCTTGTATATATTTCTTGCCTCCTTGCGAGGTGAGATATTTATATATTTATCCATAGTGACCTGTACTATGTATAGTTTATAGTTTTAGTTAACAGTTAACAATACTGCTGCCGGTACCGACCCATTTAGGTTTTTCATACTGCACAACCCTGTTTTTTGTATTTGTGTTACTGTTTTACTGTGCTGTTTTTGTGAAACCGCTACTGGCTGCTAAATTTCCTTCGGGACCAATAAATTATCTATCTATCTATCTATCTATCTATCTAAACCACCAGTGAACCTACACGTGTCTTCTGCGTGTATATGGAATGTTGATGATGAAAATCTGGAAAACCTGGAAATACTAAGTTTCTTTGGGGGACTATTTGACCTCACAGCGCCCTGCAGCATGTATCCCTCCACCATGAATGGAGTTTAAGGCTGAAATCTTCTCCACACTATCATAAACAGCGTCTCAGACATCAGGCAGCGTATTCAGAACCACCTCATGTAGGAACTTTCTGTGAGGGAGCTTTTAGAGGGGGACGTCTGGTTACCTTCACCACCACTGGGAACAGGTCTGACTTTATCTAGAACCGAGCGTTTCACACAGAACCTCTCTGAACGGGTCTGTTTAGGTCTGAACTGATTAATTACGCGGATTAATATAATCATCAGTTGAATTCCCCTTTCATGCTTTATAAAGCAAAAATAATAACAGTCTGAGATCAGAAAGATTTAAGGATTGAAACGATCACAGGGTGGATTTAGCGGACTTAGCTGTGATGTAGTGTGATGTCACAGTGATGTGTGATTAAATAACAGAGGCAAATCAAAATGGAACAAGTGATCAACAGCACAGACAAACATGCCCCAGCCACACAGTCCTCCCACCTCTCAGCTCAAAATCCTCCACCTCCTCCGCTGATCCGGAGTCAGAGTGGTGAAAGGAATCGTGGGAACTCTTTGGTGAGCCGCTGTCTGTGGAGGTGAATGCTGAAAAACAGAAAAGCATTCGTCAGTTCAGAGTCTCTTTACTGCCACAAAGTACACTGACAGTCCAGTCACTCCACTTAACGCTGGGAAAATCCATTTATCCAGCACTCAGTGCCCCACCGCTTGCCCCGGCGTTCAGCTTTGTGCCTCAGTGTCTCAAACATACTTGATCATGTGGTCTGTGTGCGGGTGCCAGCTGAAGAGCCCGCACAGCTCCAGCACTAACACTACTAACCTCCAGATACAGCTTGTCTGACATGAGTGAGATGTTCAGGGTTCAGGGGAACTGTCGCCTTAACGCGCTAATATGGACCGTGCTGTGTGTTCACCTTGCTGGGAGCTGCTGGGCTGCAGTCGGCTGCGGCGGATCTGCTGTCTGCGCAGGCGGATCTTCTGCTTTAGCTGCTGGATCTCAGAGTCACTGTCACCCTCCTCCTCCGCCTCCTCCGCTCTCCGGCACATGTTACACTTCATCAGCTCGATCGCAGCGATCAGAGACTCTGAGATGCTGAAGTGAGCGTTCTCCTGCAGGGGGCGCAATACGACTGTAAGACTAGGGAGTCACAGTGACTGAGGAAAAGGTCAACATGTTCACATTAGCCTATCAAACAGCACAGCCTACTGTTAACACTGACCCTACAGGGGTGAAATGACCCACTTACTGTTCTACTGTTCATTTAAGAAGTGTCTACAATATTCATATGACCCACACGCTCACTCTGACAGACTGTAAGACACTACAGGAAGCGTAGGGGGCGATACGACCCACACACTCATTCTGACAGACTGCAATACACTACAGGAAGCGTAGGGGGCGATACGACCCACATGCTCATTCTGACAGACTGCAATACACTACAGGAAATGCAGGGGGCGATATGACCTACACGCTCATTCTGACAGACTGTAATACACTACAGGAAGTGTAGGGGGGGATACGACCCGCACGCTCATTCTGACAGACTGTAATACACTACAGGAAGTGTAGGGGGCGATACGACCCACACGCTCATTCTGACAGACTGTAATACGATACAGGAAGTGTAGGGGGCGATACGACCCACACGCTCATTCTGACAGACTGTAATACACTACAGGAAGTGTCCTCACCTTTTCCAGGTCGGCACAGCTGCCAAAGTCCTGCTCCGAGAGATAACTGATGAGACTTTGACCCTCCGATGGCTTTCGGAACATTCCATCAGGTACAGTACTGTACTGAAAACCATCTGCAAGTATGCAAAAAATTGTACTGATCTAACAACTGATCTCATAACTACTGATCTCAACGACTGATCTCATAACTACTGATCTAACAACTGATCTCATAACTACTGATCTAACGACTGGTCTCATAACTACTGATCTAACGACTGGTCTCATAACTACTGATCTCATAACTACTGATCTAACAACTGATCTCATAACTACTGGTCTCATAACTACTGATCTAACAACTGATCTCATAACTACTGATCTCATAACTACTGATCTAACGACTGATCTCATAACTACTGATCTCATAAATACTGATCTCAATGACTGATCTCATAACTACTGATGTCATAACTACTGATCTAACAACTGATCTCATAACTACTGATCTAACAACTGATCTCATAACTACTGATCTCATAACGACTGATCTCTTAACTACTGATCTAACGACTGATCTCATAACTACTGATCTCATAACTACTGGTCTCATAACTACTGATCTAACGACTGATCTCATAACTACTGATCTCATAACTACTGATCTAACGACTGATCTCAACGACTGATCTCAACGACTGAACTCATAACTACTGATCTAACTACTGATCTCATAACTACTGATCTCATAACTACTGATCTAACGACTGATTTCATAACTACTCATCTTATAACTACTGATCTAACGACTGCTCTCAACGACTCATCTCATAACTACTGATCTAACAACTGATCTCATAACTACTGGTCTCATAAGTACTGATCTAACGACTGATCTCATAACTACTGATCTAACTACTGATCTCATAACTACTGATCTAACGACTGAACTCATAACTACTGATCTAACTACTGGTCTCATAAGTACTGATCTAACGACTGATCTCATAACTACTGATCTCATAACTACCGAGAGAGTTAATCAACATAAATGATGAACAATGACATTTGTGATTTTAATCCAGCATGAATCTGCAGTGGGTGTAATTTTCACAGTCTGGAGATTAACTAATCCAGGTGTACAGGGTTAACTAATCCAGGTGTACAGGGTTAACAATCCAGGTGTACAGGGTTAACTAATCCAGGTGTACAGGTTAACTAATCCAGGTGTACAGGGTTAACTAATCCAGGTGTACAGTATTTCACAGTGATGTACTTACTGGCCTCCATGTAGAGTGAACTGTGGCTGCTGCTGCTCTGAGAGGAGAACGGTCCGAAGCTCTTCACACACGATTCATCCGCCGCAGACTCTGTACACACACACACACACCCAGAGTTAATCACAGTAAGATTACAGGTACAGAATGTATTTGGGTCGGACTCACAGACAGAGTGTGGATATGAGGGGATATGAATGAAATGAAAACACAACAAGTAAATAACTGGAATTTAATCCCATGCAGAATGTTCCCGAGATCTTCCTCTGCTACACTTCAGGACTGTATTCAGGGTCTGTCTTCTGTGTACATGACCGGGTTTGCCTATAAAGGACAGGTCCACCCAACCAGCAAACCGGCCCCTAAACATATAGATAATAGAAACAGAAGCTCCTTTTCAGTGTGGAACTTGATTCCTGGATTGTGAATGGAAACCTAAACACTCTTCTGTCTACATGAACGTAGCACCAATCTCAGAGCAAAGTGTTCCTGTACTGCTTTCCACAGGAGGAGCCTCCAACTCTCCACCTTTCTTCATCCTTCAGCTGGTTCTCTGACTGAGGACCTTCACTACCTGCTCACTGGAGAACCCTGAGTTGTAGAGGTACACATGTATGTGCAGCTGATCAAAATAAAAACGACACGAAGTGTGAAGGAAAAAGCAGTAAATGAAGAGCAGCGGAGAGAGAGACATGCAGGAGGAGGAGAGAGGAGGAGGCACAGGCTCAAATGGAGGTGCAGGCTCAGAGGGGAGTGTGTGCAGTACAGCACTGCAGACCTGCTACAGGATCCTCTATTATTATGGTGATTTTCCTGTGACCGCCTGCTTCCCAGCAAGAGAGAGAGAGAGAGAGAGAGAGAGAGAGAAACATTACCCACAATCCCGCAGGGCAGAGCACAGTCAGTCAGAGAGAGTAGCAGAGAGATTAGCAGAGAGATTACAGAAGACTTATACTATATACATTAAACTACAGAAACTACAACACTATGTACTTAACACTCCACTAACAGCAGAACCAGAAACACACACACACTCTCTCACACACACTCACACACAGTTAGTGTATAATCTCAGTGAACAAGTAAAGAATAATAAAAATAAAATGTTCTACCGGCTGTTACTTTAGAACCTTGGTGTACAAATAGACTCACCTCTAACACAGTACCCCCTAAACACACTGCCCCATAAACACACCAAACACACTACCCCATAAACACACTAAACACACTACCCCATAAACACACTGCCCCATAAACACACTAAACACACTACCCCATAAACACACTAAACACACTACCCCATAAACACACTACCCCATAAACACACTAAACACACTGCCCCATAAACACACTAGGTGGTCTGGGATACGCTTCCAGTGAACTCTGGTGGGGTCTGCTGCGTGTGGCACTGCGTGTGGACATTTTGTAAGACGACTGCTTTGACTTTCTGCATCACTTCCCTTTTACAGTTCAGAGAAGGAAGGACCAGCGTGGACGCAGAGCGCTGAGCTTTACCGCTTGACTGTCTGTGTAGCAGCTAACAGATAAGCCTGCAGGCAGAGCAAGAGGAGTGGTGTACGCAGTCGCGATCCACAGTTCGGATGGAATTACTGAGTGTGAAGTATTTGGGACGTGTGTGTAAATGGCCTAAATGTGTGGATGGTGTAGGACCAGCGGTCGTCTCTGATATGCTGCAGCGATATGAGTCCAGCAGAACTCTCAGAACATTAGGGACTAGTCCGTCAGTCCTGCCTGAGGTAAAGACTACACATGGAGAAGCAGCGTCTACTGCACTTCAATCCTGCAGCAGCACTTCACCATCCTAATTTAATGCTTCATGTCTCCTGTTTTAAATCCACCGATTATAATCCTGTTATAACCACCCTATGATTCATAGTCTCCGACTCTTCCTCTGACATTACAGGTGCTGTGTGAACAACCGTGTCTGTACCGTATCTAATGTAACACTGTTATGATGAACCATGTGAAGCTCCACTGGTCAGTAATTAAACCAGTTCAATTCTGAGCTCTTTACAGGATCTGACAGGACAGGGATCGTTACTCCACTGATGAAGTAACAGACAAGGTCAACAATCAGATTCAGCTCTGTTAATCGCCCACACTCACCGCCCACCGCACACCCCCCACCCACCCCGGTTTCTCACCTTGTTTTTGTTTCTGTGTGACTCCAGTGTCAGACAGTGACCTTGTATGACCCCTAAAGCTCCGCCCCGTTCCCCGCTGTGTGTCGGAGAAGGAACTGCGGCGAGGGAGCTGTGGGGGGGTGGGGGAAGAGTGAGTGACCACCGGAGGTGTCTCGCTGCTGCGAGCAGAGCTGCTGGAGTGTCTCCGCCTCCCAAGGTTGCCGATGGCGAGGTACTCTGGGCCATCGTCGCCATCTCCATCCACACACTCCGCCTGTTCTGTGTGGGGTTCGCTGAGGGTCTCGCTCACACACAACTGTGGGACCCCAGTGTTGACATCACCACGGGGACAACCACTCGGAGCCACCACCATGCCCTCCGCCCTCAGTGAACTCCTGCACGCCACAGCCTCTGCAAAAACACAAACACACATTGGAGTTTATATCAGAGTATAGTGGAGTTTATATCAGAACACAGTGGAGTTTATATAGTGGGAATTTATCTGACTGTAGTTTAGCCTGCTTGTGGTGTACGGATCAATGGTAATTTATTAAATCTCACTTAATTTACTGTTTTATGAAATATATACATATATCACAATAAGCCTCTTTCACTTAGAAAAGCATGTGGAGATTATGTGGAGAGTAGCTCTCCCCACCCAGGCTCTCTCAGTAAGACACTTCTGTCTCCTGTCCTCCTCTACGTCCTGAATCTACAAGGAACCCATTCACAGTCCTCAGATCTCCATGCACTGCACATTCCTACACTTTCCCCTTAAATGATAAGACTTCGGCCGGACACACTGGTGAAAACAACATCCATGACAACACCAAGAAACATTCCACACATGGCTGCATAATCTGCATAATCAGATTGACCTGCCTGCTTTCCAGAACTGTCTCACACTGGGAACATGTGCCTTACTAAGGTGAAAATATGACAGTGAAGCTCCTGGATCGAATATTACATGCTGCTAAAGGAGAAGTGATGTAACACATGATAAACACGATCCCGTGGGAGCCAATCTGGAATAAGTGTATATTTACAAATAACCAGGAAATTTCACTAAACAATTCTATTATCTGTTCCCTGTGAGCGGGCGGCTGTCCAAGCTTTTTACTGCTAGCTGTACCGTGTATGACTCTGAATGTGAGAGTGGCGGAAAGTAACTAAGTTAGTTACTGTACTTAAGTAGATTTTCCATGTATCTGTACTGAAGTGTTTCCATTTTGGACAACTGTGTACTTTAACTCCACAACATGTATTCAGAGTGTAGTATTCAGAGTGTAGTATTCAGAGTGTAGTGCTCAAAGTGTATTATTCAGCATGTGGTATTCCGCGTGTAGTATTCAGCGTGTAGTATTCAGCGTGTGGTATTCAGTGTGTGGTATTCAGTGTGTGGTATTCAGCGTGTGGTGCTCAGAGTGTGGTGCTCAGAGTGTAGTATTCAGCATGTAGTATTTAGATTGTAGTATTTAGAGTATAGTACTCAAAGTGTAGTATTCAGTGTGTAATATTCAGTGTGTAGTATTGAGTGTGTACTATTCAGAGTGCAGGACTCAGAGTGCAGTACTCAGAGTGCAGTATTGAGTGTGTAGTATTGAGTGTGTAGTACTCAGAGGGCAGGACTCAGTGGGCAGGACTCAGTGGGCAGGACTCAGTGGGCAGGACTCAGTGGGCAGGACTCAGTGGGCAGGAGAGTATGTAGTATTGAGTGTGTATTATTCAGAGTGTAGTATTCAGTGCATAATATTCAGAGTGTAGTATTCAGTGTGTAGTGCTCAGAGTGTATTATTCAGCATGTGGTATTCAGGGTGTAGTATTCAGCGTGTGGTATTCAGCGTGTGGTGCTCAGAGTGTAGTATTCAGCATGTAGTATTTAGAGTGTAGTACTTAGAGTGTAGTATTTACAGTGTAGTACTCAGTGTGTAATATTCAGTGTGTAGTATTGAGTGTATAGTATTCAGTGTGTAGTATTCAGAGTGAAGTGCTCAGAATGTAGTATTCAGAGTGTAGTGCTCAGAGTGTAGTATTCAGAGTGTAGTGCTCAGAGTGTAG
>JAVGWN010003000.1:0-10642 GCA_034552555.1 Semaprochilodus insignis
AAAGCTGTGGAAGACCAGGAAGCCCTGGAGACCGGTGCACTGGTCAGTCTTAAATGGGAATGAGAAAAAAGAACATGAGTTAGTATTTTGAAAAAAAGGAATAGATCGGAAATCTCGGTTCTTGTATGTCTCACCAGTTTGCGGATCCTATCAAGCACCAGGTCGATGATCTCCTTGCCGATGGTGTAATGCCCACGAGCGTAGTTGTTGGCTGCATCTTCCTTTCCAGTGATGAGCTGCTCAGGGTGGAACAGCTGACGGTAAGTCCCAGTGCGGACCTCGTCTAGGTGGAATAAGAGATCCTTGAGATGGCTTCGAAGTCACCATGATGGCACACTGCTTAAGCAAACTGCTATATACATTCATGTTTATGGAGTTGGCAGACGCTCTTATTCAAAATGGCTGACAGTAGAATCATGTAACAGATGTAGGCGAATGCCCTATTAGGAGTCTTGCCCAAATACTTACATTGGTGTAACATGGTGTGCTTACTTAGCCTTACTTAGCTGTGATACCATCACCTTACACCAACTACATACAGCACAGCATATTATCCTCTGGCCTTTGAAAAAAAATGACCATATGACAAGTATTATCAAAGGCTGAAATGCATTATAGCTTCAACCTACCAATCACAGTGGGCTCCAGGTCCACAAACACCGCCCTGGGGACGTGCTTGCCAGCTCCTGTCTCACTGAAGAAGGTGTTGAAGGAGTCGTCACCTCCACCGATAGTCTTGTCGCTGGGCATCTGGCCGTCAGGCTGAATGCCATGCTCAAGGCAATATAGCTCCCAGCAGGCATTGCCAATCTGGACACCAGCTTGACCGACGTGGATGGAGATACACTCACGCTGTAGAAGAAGGATGTAGAGTTTAAAAGTGAGGCTGTTTCTAAAAGGACTGGGTCGAATCTACACAGAGTTGGTCATATACAGGTTTAGGTCTAAAGCGGTGATTAACCTGATACACTGTTTGTCCCAAAGTTACTAGACAGCCCTTCTAAAGAGTGAATTCAGCTACTTTAAGGTCACCCATTGCTGACACAGGTTGTTTAGTTGCTACAGAAAGTTCCATCAATACCTCTGGCAGGAGATGGAGTGATCATTCAAGTCATTAGCTGACCTCACTAATGCTTTTGTAAGTGCTGAGTGCAATCAAATCCTCACTGCATTATAAAGCTTTACCAGAAGGCTTTATTTCAGAAGAGCATGTGTCTACAAACACTAGGACAAACAGTGGAACGTCTATACAGGAACAGGAAAAGTCGCTGAACAAACGGCAGATGGTGCTCAGGAGTGTCAGGTGTGACACTCCTGGTCTAGTTAACGAAGGTGCCTGGTCACCTCCTACACTGAACCGCTAATATTTGCAACAGTGGTAGGCTGGAACTAGGGTGGCCGCTTTCATAACCCCAAAAGTAGGACATCCCACCCCCAAAAGGAGGACATCATAAAGGGGGGGGGTTCGGGCGCGCCACTAGAACAGAATTAAAATCATAACCTAACCTATATAACACATACATGATGCTTTGCTCACCTAATTGGGTGGAATGGATGACCTTCGTGAGTCAGACGGGAGCTTACTAACTGACTAGCATTTAGAGGGCTGACTTGCAGTTAGCCGGTAGGTGAGTCACGATGTTACATGACCTTTGTAAACCAATGCAAGGCATGTCTTTTGACACGAACGTGAGCCAGTGACACATATAATATTGTTGGGTCGAGTGAACATTTTAAATAGTTCATCCCGAAAAGAGGACTAATAGGCGTCCGTGCAGGTATTGCGCCGGATGGAGGACTGGGAGTTGAAAAACTGGTCTGTCCGGCCTAAAGCCAGTCGTATGGCCACCCTAGCTGGAACCCATGTCTGCTTGTTATTTTGTTGCCTACACTATGTAAGATTTGGGGATTTGGATTTGGTCAGAGTGTGTAACTGCATACAGTGCTTAGTAGCATGGGCTCAAAGAATCATTCATGGGTTTTATCATTCAGTGAATTATCTCCTACTGTCATCATATCTTCATCAGTATACAATGTTGATTTTGTGTTTTGAGGCCTGAACATCTAGCCGGACGTCCTTTTTGAGCCTGACGCTCACCACAGAGTTTTTATTCTCCTGACTCAGTGTTCTTGTGTTCTTTCAAGGTTAACAAAGACTTTAAGTGCCTCCATGCAGCTTTAAGCACCAGTTTTCTTCTGATGTTCTTTGGCAGGTATTTGTTGGACCTGCATTTGTGCATATGATGTGCTATACTAATAACCCTGGCTTGCCTATGGACAAATAAACAGGTCATTAGGCGCATGATTAAAACTGAAGCTTCACGTCCAGTGAAAAAAAGGGACTTCAACAACTATAAAAGCTTCCTCGGAACAGAGTGCGAGTTGTAAGCGCTTGTCACCTGATGGTACGTTTACAATCATATGGAGGTAAGAGACAAAACAGCCCAGTGTGTTGCTGCAGCCAGATAGAGAGCAGAACTCAAGCCACATGACTAACAGCAGCTCAACAGCTACTTTGTATTAAACACGTTCCTAACAGCATACTAAGTGCTAAAGGCCCAGCAGTGCTTTAATACGGAGTGAGCCGTCCTTCGTTTGCAGTAACTGTGAATTCGGTGTAATATACAGATGGCTCATGATGGGTTTGTGGTCATGTAGAGTCTCAAAAACCAAGTAATAGTAGACCAAGTCATTTCGAGTGGTTTGACATGACATGCTCCATTCTAGAAAACGAGATAGAAGCCTGACTGATGTCTGAAGCCTCTAAAAGTTCCCTCCTAGACAGTTCTAAGATGATATGGTTTTGGCCTTAAACATTTTATTCATTGTAATTTAAGTCTATCCACAGCGGAGAGGCACACGCAAGGCACAGTATTCCACAAAGAGAATGATCCGCCACTTTTCACCATTTTACCATTATCAGAAGGCATGTGTTGGTTCAGTATTGGTTTTGGATATTAAGGTCCAATCCCATTTCACCCCTTTCCCCCTAACGCGTAGCCCTACCCCTCCGTTTTGCGTGTTGACGTCTAGGGGTAGGGCTGTCCCGATGGTTGTTGAGATGGAGGGGTAGGGTGAAGCGTCAGGGCTACATGGTCCTTCAAACGGAGATTTTTCAGAGGCACACTCCAAACGGAGGGTTATGAGAAAATTCCCAGAATGCCCTGCGAGTCATTGGCAAGATGGCTGCACAAGCGACCAAAGAGACCCATAAATATGAGTACTGTCTGTTAAAAGCTGCTGTACTGTAAGAGAACCACTGTAAAAGCATTTTATGGTCATTTCCTTCATGACACATGTATAAATCACTAGTAATACGCTGATGTCTCGGCGCTACCTAGCGAAATTTCCCGTTCCACCTTAAATGGTGCAGCAGTTATGTTCTAGTACCTGAGGTTGCTGCACCATTTAAGATGGAACGGGGAAATTCGATCATGAAGAATGCGATTCAAAAGCTTCATATCACAGAAGAATTCTTGGTGGAGTTAATAAGTAATTGTCATCCCACAACTGATGACGTATCTGGTTCTTGAAGGGTTGTCCCATTTCATTGGGGGAAGATTTCAAGCACTACCCCTTATAACTCAGTTTCAAGGGGGTGGGTTACACTCGAAAACAAGGGGTAGGGGTAAAAATAAGAAATGGGATTGGGCCTAAATCTCTTCCAGTGCAGACCTATATACTTTATGTTTATGGAGTTGCCAGATGCTCTTATTCAAAATGCCTGACAGTAGAATCATGTAACAGATGTAGGCGAATGTAGCGTTAGGAGTCTTGCCCAAGCACTTGTATAGGTGTAGCATGGTGTGCTTTCCCGGACAGGGAAATTGGAACCTCAGAAATCTGAGTCAGCCAGTTTCCCTGTAATGCACCATTTCACCTCAAAGCACTCTGAATGGTTTTGTGTACATACAGGGCTGGGCAATATGACAGTGTACAATACAATACAATGAGCTTTTCTGTACATGTATATGATGTATATTGTTAATACTTAGAACATTTGTAGAACTTGTAGAATGTTTCTTTATAAAGAGAGCACAATTAGTCCTGTTTAACTGGATTTAGTGCTGTACAGTTGTTATATATTCCTCTGTATACTTTCTGTTGGCACTTTGTGTTTTTCCTTTGTTGTATGTTTCTTTGTGTGCAGGCCTGTGAATAACCACATGGGGGCGCTCTTCTGTATAAAAGGTTGCCAAGCCACCAATTCGGAAGATGTTTAGGGTTCGTTTCCATCTGACCTGATCTGGATGTACACCTGTCCAGACTAGTCTGACTGTTACGTGCCAGAGAGGCAGCATATGTTGTTTTTTCTTTTCTTCTCTTCCTCTCTCACTTAAAAGATGCTGTGTTGGGCTAAAGGAGAAGCTCTGCAGTCCTGAGTATCCAATCCAGAAGGGCTGCTGATTGCCGGTGGGGCGTGTCTTGCCACATAAAAGGGACCAAAGGAAGCAGAATTAAGGAGGAGAGCGTTTTGCGTGTGTTTGAGACGACGGTGGCTGCGGGCAGTTTAGTTCGGTTACCTTGTATATTGTTAGAAATGTAACCAGCTCTGCTCGGTCTCACTTAGATGTGTTTTCCTTGCTCTGCTCTCACTCTATACCTTGTCGTTCCCGGCGATGTGTGGGCAGGCAAGCTCGGGGCAAGCTCGGGGTTAGCCTTTGGTAGGTAGGTCAGCTCTTTTATTATTTTCTTTTCTTTGGCACCGTCCTTTGTCCACCTTTACCTGGGTGGATATACTCTGTACTCTTTGTCCCTGTTATACCATGTCAGTGTTTACATGTTTACATACTACATATTCTTCTTCTGTAATACTGCACCTGGGCTGCAAAGTAAAAGGCCTTGACTTGAACAGGTTTTGGGTTGCTTGTGTTTATCCTTCCATGCCACTTCCCATGTCCGTGTTGTTACTCCCTCTACACGCCTAGTTACACCATAAGGGGGACCGTAACACCAACACTCTTGACTCCACTTTGCCGCCCTGTGCTTTGCTTTGGTTTGATGGCTAAATTTGTTGACTAGACTCTGACCTTGGGAAAAGTTGGGGATCAGCACCATTTTTGTTTGCACCTCAGTTGTTTGGTTTATTATTTTGGTGCTAGCTTGTCCCTGAAGCTAATCCTTCCCATCCAGCAGGGCTGAACAATTTGGGAAGAATATCTAATTCCGATTTTTCAGATCAGTATTACGACTGCGATTTAAATTGCAATTATGTTCTGGGAACCAAAGTCCAGGTCTGTTCTTATCTCAGTAAGACCAGCGCACACCCTTTTTTCAGGTTGGTGTGGTTGTGATGGCAGAGCGTGTAGTTGTTCGGCTGCCTCTGATTGGTCTAACTCTAATACAGCTCCCTAAAATAGCCTGTAATTAAAATTGCAGCTCTTTTAAATTGGGATTTCCATGTAAAATCATCGATTCATCTTTCAGCCTTCCCATCCAGTTTAGCCTTTTGCCACTGAGATCTTTTAGGAAAATGAAATTACACATGGGCTGGCTTCTCGTGAATACGGTGTCCAGTGTTTGGTTTGCCAGCAGGTCTGGAGAGAGAGCCCACTCCTGTTTCCTGTTATGGGCTGACCCTAGACTGGATTGTAGCACAGTACGCCAAATACTGAATAAAAAACACTTCACAGTTGTAGTAGTTCGATGTAGCACTACTGGTTCCTTATTTCTCAGCTCCGACTGATCAAACATCTGAAAAATATTAGCGTGTATCATGTAAAGAATCGCGATATTATATTTTATCCACATCGCCCACCTCTATTTGCACATCAGTGATTGAATTATGCAGAAACTCTGTGTAAAAACGGCTGTAATTCCACTTTAAAGGCCCATTCATTCTAAACTGTACATGCATTAGGTCATTATTGACACAAGATCACCCCTAGACTATCTGCCATTCAGTAAAAAGCCTGACATCACCCAACTGTTGATCCGTATTAATTACGCCCCAATGCTTTTTGCAGAAGTTTGCACTTCTACAAGCCATGACAATACCGGACTGGCGGGTCACATGATAATTCTCCCTTTTAAACGCTTCTGAAAGCCATCGCAGTGCTAATCTCTGTGGAATGGCCACCCAGGCTATTTATTTCACTCGTTCAATCACTTCTACAGTAGCCAGTAAGCTAATTAAGGCCCATTACAAACTTGTTAGTACTTTTTTCTGCTGGTAACATAGTCGATTGCCACATAGCAGGGTTACAAAAGATGTTTTCAGCACCAATAGGGAAGATAACTCAATAAAGAAGATAAAAAATGAGTTGATTTAAGACATGTTTATTATAATAGGTGACCGTTGGGCTTCTATTATATCTCATATTAGGCCAAAAATCATGTCGTATTCCTTTAAGGTCTATTACATTGAATTAGGGAGGCTCTATTACAATACACATCAGTTGGACGTATAACAGGGCCTTTTCTTCCTCAGGTAAATTAGTGAAATACAGTCTCAGTGATGCAAATGTCTTCCTAAGAATACTGTCAATGGTGAAAAAGTGATGGTCAAGTCCATTTTACCCCACTCTGCTTTGTTTCTACATGTTTTGCTTCTGATTTACATGCTTATCTTTCCTTCCTCTTCACTTTCGCCTTCACTATCACTCTCTGCATCTCTGAAAAGTTGGTTACCACCACCACCACCCCAACCCAATGCTGCTTTTGTACCTGACTTTTCTCAGCAATATGTTGACTTCTATTGGACTAGCAACACGTTATTTACCCTAGAAGGTAAGCTATGAGTTTACCCCAGCTGAAACAGAGTAGGCCTACACTGAAAACACTGGGCTCATGCATAATCCATGAGTACATATACTTGAACAGCAGAGTCAAAGCTAAGAGGCTCAGCTGTGGTCAGTTCCACCTCAGCCTACACGTAAACCAAGCACATTAGGGGATTTTGTACAGCTTCTTATTCGAACTCCCCGTTCCACCTTAAATGACGCAACTGCTGCGCCACTTAAGGTTTAACGGGGCTTTCGAATAAACAAGTTGTTCGAACAAATACACGACTTAAACCTCGTCATTTCCAGAACCATGTAAGATCATAGACGGGGTCCAGAAGTTCGGTAAAGCTCCACCTACCATGATTAAGTCGAAGAAGCGAACCAGAAGAAGTGAGATGGAGCTTCGCTGCGACTCTCACGTAGAGACCGTTAAGAATCCGCTGTGAGATGAAGGTGCCAACTTCCCCAGAAAGACAGATATTTATACTGGTGGAGGCACGTGGTATTTTTTTCCTCCACCCGCATTCCGGCAGGCCCCGCCCCCCACATGCGCAAATAAACCAGTGGTTCGTACTGAAAAGGGCTCATTATGTAGACCACCATCTCCGCAAAAGTGGGTCAGACGTGACTCTAAGGTCAACATGCCCAATGCCGAGTGTGGGCTAGAGGGGTATAAAGCCCCCCAGCATCGGGCTGTGGAGCAATGAAACTGCATTCTCTGGAGTGATGGAGCTCCATCCGTCTACATTCAACATCACTAATGGTCAATCAAATCCTCATAGCAATGTACTAATATCAGTAGTACCTGATCTCAGTAATGCTCAATCAAATCCTCACAGTAATGTACTAACATCAGTAGTACCTGACTTCACCAATACTCAATCAAATCCTCACAGTAACGTACCAACTTCAGTACCTGGCCTCACTAAACCTTTATTAGATCCTCACAGCAATGTTCTAACATCAGTAATACCTGACCTCACTACTAATCTATTAAATCGTCATAGCAATGTTCAACATCAGTATCTGACCTGACCAATGCTCTATCAAATCCTCACAGCAATGTACTAACATCAGTAGTACCCAACCTCACCAATTCTCTATCAAATCCACACAGCAATGCTTCATCCTCAAGAGTACCTGACCTCACTAATACTCAATCAAATCCTCACAGTAATGTTCAACATGAGTANCTCACAGTAATGTTCAACATGAGTACCTGACCTCACCAATGCTCAGTCAAATCGTCACAGCAATGTTCAACATCAGTACCTGACCTCATCAATGCTCAATCAAATCCTCACAGCAATGTTCAGCATGAGGATCTGACCTCACCAAAGGTCAACATCAGTGTCAACAGCTGTCAACAGCAGTGTTCAACACCTGACCTTACTACTCCTCAATCAAATCCTCATAGCAATGTTCCAAACACCAATACCAACAACAATTAACACAACTGCAAACACATGATGGCCCTAGAATAATCTGTTATCAATCAGAATGTCATTTATATAAATCTTCAAAATACAAACTAAGATAAAATAATCACTTTAAAATGATGTGTTGTTTGTAAATAAACCAGCAGTTCACACTCGTTATGTAGACTAACATCTTCGTCTAGCTACACTTCATGTGCGAAAGTGAATCGCACATGGCTCTAAGGTCTGCATTCCCAATTCCAAGTGTGGGCTGGAGGTGTAGTGAAGAGGGGCTGTAAGAAGTGTTGGTTTTAGGGACCTTCAGTTGAAGGTGAAGACCTGGTGCAGATACTGATAAGTAGGGTGGTCCAATAAGATGCTTACAAATGAATGTCAGCCAGTGTACATTGTGATGAGTCTGTAAGGATTCCCAGTTAACCCCAGAGTAAACGGGGCAGTGATGTGTCCTAAAAGGGACATTTGTAAAGAAACAGACAGCAGAATGATAAAGAACATCCAGCATCCAAAGAGCACCTTCACATGGCAGACTGCATCACTGTAATCAAGCAGAAGAAAAACAGTCTATATGAATAGTCAAGGGATGTTGGCAGCATGGCAGTTAACGACGCCAGATTGACCTTGAGCTTTGATTGTAGCTATATGATAAGAGAAGGACAAGGTTGCAATTGTGATCATAACCAGCCCTGTAAGTATAATCAATCCTAATGAAGGATAGCAGAGTATCAATGGGGAAAAGATAACGCCTCAAGCTAATGCGTCCTTCGTTCTCTGAGCATGCCATTAGTTTGCATATGTTGGGGAAACTGATTTTACTAGATTAGATACTCATGGGTTATCAATACAGTGGCTATTTCCTGTGTCCTAAAAAAACATCTGTGTGTGTATATCTTCATCCAAAGAACAGCTGCACCCAGAAGGAGGTGTGGGATTGCAGGTCTGTTGGGAAGGAAGCTAAAGGTTACCAGGATCAGTAAATGATGATAAATTTAGACTGATATGATCAATATTTCTTGAGCTACACATACAGAAGTCTGTCTCTCAGTATGGCGTTGGGCCACCGTGTTTGCTAACCCAACATGCCAGACGTCTCGGCATGGAGCTGTAGAGGTTCCTAATGGTGTCCTGTGATAATCCATCCCATGCAGCTTGAATATCCTCACACAGTTCCTGCAGATGGTGCGATAGGGGTGGAGGTGGAGTGACACCAGGCCTTCTGGACGTGTGACGCGTGACAACAAAACGTTCATCTTGGTGCTGACCACGGTGCCTCCACACACGGATTTGTTGGTCGTCTCTACCAAAAGCGGGACTCGTCACTGAAGATGACCCGCTGCCGTTCTGAGTCCCTCCATGACAGTCTGGCACGACACCATTGCAGTCTTTGGTGATGGTGACGTGGTGTTAAGGACAGTCGTCGTAACGGTCTGTGTGCATGTAGTCCTGCGTGGTGCAGCCGTCTGCTAATGGTGCTGCACTAACAGGATGACTCATAGAGGACACCACTGCTCGCTGGATGTCTGTAATCGTGGCTGCTGGGTCAGTCAGGTACAGAGATAAAGCCCATCCTTGCTTAGGATACATGAGTGGCCGAGCGTGAAACTTGAATCATTCTCATTCTCTTGAATCAGTCTCATGATGTCAAACCCACCCACCAAGTTTCATTCCTGTTGGTTGATTCCTGCTGGGTGCAGCTATTTATGCAGCTAGTATTTTGATGATGAATGTATTACAGGTTCTATTTCTTGCTTAAGAACCATTTAACGATGCACATCAATACACTTAGGCATTTGAATGATTCCTTGATTCTACACTTGATTCTAATTTCTTTTCCATCACTGGAAGATTCACAGAAGATTCTGCTTCAGTACAGTAAAAAGACCAAATATAATAACTTTGATACACTGGCTTTGAAAGTCCTATTTGAAATGGAAATCTCAGCAGTAATAGTAATACTACTGTAATACTACAGACATTTCTATACATACAATGGTACTACACCCTATAGTAATATAATAAATACTGAACACTGTTGTACAGTAACTCAGTAAGTGTAATGCGTTAGTGTACTGTAAGTAGTGTGTCGGTGTACGGTAACTCAATAAGTGTGATGCGTTAGTGTGCTGTAAGTAGTGTGTCGGTGTACAGTAACTCAGTAAGTGTAATGCGTTAGTGGACTGTAAGTAGTGTGTCGGTGTACGGTAACACAGTTAGTGTAATGTGTTAGTGTACTGTAAGTAGCGTGTGGGTGTGCGGTAACTCAGTAAGTGTATTGCGTTAGTGTACTGTAAGTAGTGTGTCGGTGTACGGTAACTCAGTAAGCATAATGCGTTAGTGTGCTGTAAGTAGCGTGTCGGTGTACGGTGACTCAGTAAGTATAATGCGTTAGTGTACTGTAAGTAGCGTGTCGGTGTACGGTGACTCAGTAAGTGTGATGCGTTAGTGTACTGTAAGTAGCGTGTCGGTGTACGGTGACTCAGT
>JAVGWN010003001.1:0-10641 GCA_034552555.1 Semaprochilodus insignis
TCTCTTTCTCTCTCTCTCTCTCTCTCTCTCTCTGTCTCTCTCTATTTATATAGGGGCTGAAAGCGGCAACATTCCTATATTCCAACATTTGTGTAGATGCATATTTTCCTGAAATAAAGTTTCAATTGCAGGTTTTTACAACATTTCAGGCACCGATAACCCCCCAATAAAGTTGTATGAAAAAAATGTTTTCATAATGTTTTCAAACTTTCATAAAATTTTATAAACACATTTCCATTTCCAAAGCCCATATCAACAAACATTTCCACAAAAAACCCTTTGGATAGAAACAAAGCTGCTGTTATCTGCTGATATCATGTGTCTTATGATGTATGTTTTACCCGCCAACAGAATCAAGCTGCCAAGGATATGAAGAAGCTGGAGGACAAGGAAAAAGAGAAGAAGCTGGCCAAGTAAGACTCACTACGATCTGTGAGAGGGCACTGTGAGAGTTTAGCTCCTCCGAATGTGAACTTTACTAAATGGTGCTAGTCAGAGCTAACTGTCTATTAGGTATGTGTGGATGGGGGGAGGTGGACTAGAAGTAGAAGGGGATACATGTAGGGGGGCTTGGATGGAATGAGGGTTTCCACAGGGTGATTGAGCGAGTCGCAGGGAAGTTTTTTTTCTCCGCTTGTTTCTTCCAGGGGTATACGGGATGACATTGAAGAGGAAGATGAGCAAGTGAGTGACCCTCCTGAAGTTACTATCGCCATACCTCTACTTCAGCAGCTGCTTTGCATCGATCTGTATCTTCTATTCATTTTTCTTATTGCTCTTTTTCTTCATTTCCGCAGTTCTTTCATGTAACAACACACAGAGCATTTTCACAGGTTAAACCATTGAGACCTCTCTGTGGTTGGGGATCGGTGGGTTGGTTCATTGCCCAAACAGCCGTACCTTCTTTCAAACGGATTCTTTTGTTCCCAGATTAATGCAGAGTGAATTGGTTGATGGCTTTTTGGCCTTTTATATTAGCCAACACATTTTATTCCAAGCAGTGGGCCACAAAAAGCTTGCATTTTGTAGGCTAAATGACTTACATTGCTGCAGAGGCTGATGGGTAGACCCTACACATGTTGAGATGCTGGTTCATGAAGCGTATTCAGATTTATACTTGAACGTATATTTGACTTGCTCACACGTTTGTTATAAAATTGTTACACAGATCAAAAATGATCAATAATTACACTATGTTGCCAAAAGTATTCTCTGGTCTGCCTTCACACGCATATGAACTTGAGTGACATCTCATTCTTAATCCATAGGGTTTAATATGATGTCGGCCCACCCTTTGCGTATATAACAGCTTCAGCTCTTCTGTGCACTGGTGCGCAGTCGTGTTGGAACAGGACCATCCCCAAACTGTTCCTACAAAATTGGGAGCATGAAATTGTCCAGAATCTCTTGGTCTGCTGAAGCATTAAGAGTTCTTTTCACTGGAACTAAGGGGCCAAGCCCAACTCCTGAAAAACAACGCCACACCATAATCCCCCCTCCACCAAAACTTTACACTCGGCACAATGCAGTCAGTCAAGTACCGTTCTCCTGGCAACCACCAAACACAGACTTGTCCTTCGGATTGCCAGGCGGAGAAGCGTGATTGGTCACTCCAGATCACACGGCTCCACTACTACAGTGTCTAGAGCTAATCTGAAGGCCACATGAAGTTTGGAGGTCTGTAGCGATTGAGTCTGCAGAAAGTTGGTGACCTCTGTGCACTATGTGTCTCAGCATCCGCTAAACCCGCTCTGTCATTTTACGTGGCCTACCACTGCTTGGCTGAGTTGCTGTCTTTCCCATTCGCTTCTACTTCGTTATAATCCCACTGACAGATGACTGTGGTAGGACAGATGACAGGGAGGAAATTTCATGACTGGACTTGTTGCACAGGTGCCATCCTATCATGGTACCACGCTGGAATTCCCTGAGCTCCTAAGAGCGACCCATTCTTTCACTAATGTCTGTAGAAGCAGTCTGCATGCCGTGCTTGGTTTTGTACACCTGTGGCCATGGAGGTGATTGGAACACCTGAATTCCATGATTTGGATGGGTGTGTGAATACTTTTGGCAGTATAGTGTATGTGTATGTTTATTCATATACAAATACACATACATGCACAGGTACTATCGTTAGTAGTGTAATAGAGTTATTAGTTGACTGCTGATTTAAACATCAGTGTAATACTGGCGCTACGTAATTCCATTAATATGTTAGCATCTCATATTACCTTCTTTAAAATACACCAGGGTGGGACGTATTCCTGGCCCAAATAGGATCTGATAGACCAGTAAGTTGGGAAGTGTGTGCTATATGCGTTCCGACGTTTCTGACATAATGTTCTCTGTTCTGTGCAGGAGGCTTATTTCCGTTACATGGCGGAGAACCCGACGGCAGGGCTGACCCAGGAGGAAGAGGAGGACAACGTGGACTACGATAGTGACGGCAACCCAATCGCTCCTACCACCAAAAAGATCATCATGCCTCTGCCTCCTATCGACCACTCTGAGGTACTGCTTCTGCATCGCGCTCCACTGTAAAACCCGAATACTATGCAGCATGCACCCTCTTGCTGTTAACTACGTGTTCGTGTACTCATGATGGCTGCTTCCTTTAGTGTCTTAGTTGCCCTCTGAAATTATTGCTAGGCGTATGGAAGGTACTCGGCAGCATCAAAACAGCAGGAAAGTCATGTGACCAAGTCTGTAATTAGCCACATCTGTGTGATGCGTCCGTGTTGTGACGATATTCTTGTTGGAACAGCTGGCAAGAGATCAGTATTATTTCAATAGTCAATATGGAAACCAATCCAAGACTGTTATGTCCATGCATGGTACCGAGTGGTCTGCCCTCTAGTGGAAGCTTCCAGTAACACCTGTACCACACAGGCAGGTATGTGAACGTTCATTATGAAGCTGGTTGGATTATTAGGTTTCATACTGTCCCATAAAGAGCTCTTATTCATTCAGGTATAGGTCTCTGATGCTAGAGATATACTTGCTGTTTGTTTATGCCTCCCCATAGTCAACCAGCTGCATAATGAACATTCACATACCTGCCTGTGTGGTACACATGTTACTGGAAGCTTCCACTAGAGGGCAGACCACTCTGTACCACGCATGGACATAACGGTCTTGGTTGGGAACCAGTGGTCACAGCTGTGTCTACAACATAAATATAGCCATATACGTTTATATGTAATGTTGTAAATGGTCAAATAGTGGTAAATCTGTAAAAAGAAATTGTTCTGTGACCATTTGGGACTGACCTCCCCAACTTGGACAGTGTGTATGCCAGTTGACTACAGAAGGCGACTGGTAAGCGGTACAGGGCCAGCCGTACAAAAACAAGCAGACTGAGAGACGGCTTCTTCCCAAGAGCTGTGGCCTCTAGAACACCTCACTGACTGACTGATTACTACATCTGTAATAATAATAATAATAATAATAATAATAATAACAATGTGCGTGTACATATAAATAAATAAATAAATAAACCATGTTAATGTAGTTTTAACTAAATGCTGAGTTAAAGAGACACGTTTTTAAATGTGTCTTAAACGTGAGTCCTGAGCCCGACTGTCTAACAGAAGCTGGAATTGAGTTCCACAGTTTAGAAGCAGAGTAACTGAAAGACTTTCTCCATGTTTCCTGTATTTTACAGACAGTATTTGCAGAGGCTCAGCATCTGTAGATCTAAGACAGACCTTATGCTATACGTTATTACTGATAGTGTAATTCTATTCCATGTACTGTCAACTTGTACATTCTGCGTATTTTGCACATCCATGCACAGTCACTTCATGCAGTCTTAACTTATTTATTTATATTTATGCTGTTGTGGTTGTTTATTCCCATTCACACATTGAGTGCACTGTCCATATGTAAATATCTTAACTCTCTGTGTTGTCATACAAAATCGCATTGTATGCGAGTACAATGACAATAAAAGGATTCTATTCTATTCTAGCACCCACATATACCTGTTAACCATTATTAGCTTTAAGAAAACATGTTTTGGGTTAAAACCTTTCCATAAAACCATTGTAGGACAGTGTTCCAGGCATCAGGCAGAACAGTTCTGGCTCTTTGTTTCTGTGTAATGGAGTATTCTGAATGACTGCTGGCAGCTTAACCATTGAATGATGCTGGTATTTATGAGCTTTGAACAAACCACCTTGATATCAGTGAACTTGCCATGAGTTGTGGCATTTTGAATTTCTGGTCATAGGCAACACATATCGAGATCTGAAGGACCATCTGACTGTTGTGTGACTGTCTTGTAGATTGACTACCCTCCATTCGAAAAGAACTTCTACATAGAGCACGAGGAGCTCAACAGCCTGACTGGAGCACAAGTGGTGGAACTGAGACAGAAACTCAACTTGAGGGTTTGTGGCTTTTTCCATGTTTTTCTCTTGCACACCCACAGAGCTGCTTTGTGTGTCATGCTTTCTGTCTCTTCTGCCACTTTTCCCACACTGCTGTATGTGAAACGTCACTGTTTGTGATTACACAGGTGTCTGGTGCTGCTCCTCCGAAACCCTGCACCAGTTTCGCCCACTTTGGCTTTGATGAGCAGCTTATGAACCAGATTCGTAAGTCTGAGTACACCCAGCCTACGCCCATCCAGTGCCAGGTGAGCCAGCGCACGCAAGCTACATGGGGCATATCCCACAAGGAAACTATGAGAGGGGAAAAAAATATATACACTCATCATCAAAATAGTAGTTGCACCCAGAAAGAATCAACCCACAGGAACGAAACTTGGTGGGTAGGTTTGACATCATGTGACATGCAAATGATTCAAGTTTCACGCTCAGCCGCACATGTGATATAAGCAAGGATGGGCCTTATTGCTGTACCTACATGCATGTAAACTGTAACGACAACTGCCCCTAACACGTTACGTCAACGTCGCCAAAGGTGTCGTGCCAGACTGTCATGGAGTGACTCAGAAAGGCAGCGGGTCATCTTCAGTGACGAGTCCCGCTTTTGTCTTGGTGGAGACGACCAACGAATCCGTGTGTGGAGGCACCGTGGTCATCGCCAAGATGAGGAACTGTGTGAGAATATTCAAGCTGCACGGGATGGATTATCACAGGACACCATTAGGAACCTCTACAACATGCTGAGACGTCTGACATGTTGGGTTAGCAAACACGGCGGACCGACGCCATACTGAGAGACACTACTTCTGTATGTGTAGCTCAATAAATATTGATCATATCAGTCTAAATTTATCTTCATTTATTGTTCCTGGTAACCTTTATCTTCCTTCCCAATGGCACTGCAATCCCACACCTCCTTCTGAGTGCAGCTATTTTGATGATGAGTGTATATATGCTTTTAAGTAAACATACACAACAGTTAATATGAAATGGGTAGATAAATGTATCAGATGTAACTTAAAATGTTACCAGGGCAGCACAAATGCAAAGCCAAGACAGACAGGTAGGTTAGTGCTTTTTAGCGCATCTTAACCTTTGTCTCTCCATTTTAGGGTGTCCCTATCGCCCTGTGTGGCAGGGACATGATCGGCATCGCTAAAACCGGTAGCGGAAAGACGGCCGCCTTCATCTGGCCGTGTCTGGTGCACATCATGGATCAGAAGGAGCTGGAGCCGGGAGAGGGACCCATCGCTGTGATCGTCTGCCCCACCAGAGAGCTCTGTCAGCAGGTAAGGCGCAGACAGGTGGAGCTGGGACGAAGGGGATAGCTTATTTTACACTGTAGGGTTAAACTGTTGCCACACTGACCATATGGAAGTAAAGAGATAGCCGAAGGGATTATAGAGTGGGAGAATGATGCAGGAAGGGAGAGGAATGCGGGAAAGAAGTAGAACGTTCAGGAGAGAAGGCACCCGCTGAGCAGCTTTCAGTTGTGGCACAAAAGCCACTCTGATTGCGTGATGTTATATTTGTGAGCAGTGTTGTCTGTCACCAAGGTAACATCAAAATGAAATGAACCCGTGCTTGTATATAGAAGCTAGGGCTGTACAACATGGACAAAATGCTAATACGCAGATTCTATTTCTGCATGTCACGATTGAAGGACAGCCTGCAGGACATGAAAAACACATTGATGAATCAGTAATCTGACTTAATGAAAGATTGATCCTAGGTTGAACTTAGGTTGGCCCTATCTTACCCTAAATGTATTTTCTTTATATAAACATCCAAAAAAACTGATCTCGAGCTGTGATTGGTCAGAATTCTCAAAGCACACATTGTGATCGGTTAGAGGGCTCGTTTGCATTTTGACCCGTTTATCGGTACCAGTATTGCAAAGGCCAGTATTGTGATAGAAGTGTATTCTGGAGCTGTAGCAGGAAGTAGAAGTGGCACACGGAGTTGCTTGTTGAGACGACGTTGGCTAATCGCTGGTGACATCATAAATAAAACCACAGGAGAAAGGAATTTTTTGCAACAAGTGACTTTAAAAATCCATGATGAAGCCAAACTCCACTCATCCATAGAACCTAACGTACTGTTCCAGAGAGACAGACCTCAGAATCTCATAAATATGGGCACCCTGGGTGGCCTTGCTGATATGGTCCAGAGAACCAGTGAAATTCAGAGCACTGGAACTGGGCAGAAATAAGAGTAACTGACGCCAAAAAGGATCATGGGGCATTCGGCTCCTTCTCCAACCACACATGACTTTTTATTGCAGTCTTCAGAAACAAAAGATAACGACACTCAATATCTGATCTTTGTAGTGCTGTAGATCTGCAGAGAAATGTTAGAACAAACCCAAACCCCTCAGGTCAGTAGAGCGAGATGTGCCCTTTCCAGCTCGCATTGATAGCCTTCAGTAAACTAGAGATATGGACCCTGATCATCGGGCTCCTCACCTGTTGTTTTGTCTGAGGTGTCCATGTTGATTATGTACCATAATCATGTGATCAGCGATTAGTCTACTCTCTACTATGCTCTACTATGTGCAATACCTAAATTCACCATGCATAGCACAATCTGTTTACCATCACCATGTGCAATGTTTCCTCTGATCTTAGTCTTCTGGATTTAAATTTTTAGTATTTTGTTTATATTTTCTGTACTTTTTCTATATATAGATCTTATTTATTATTTGTATATTTCCAGACATTTCTGTTCTTTCCTCTGTGCTGCTGTAACATTGTAAATTTCCCCATTGTGGGATTAATAAAGGATTATCTTATCTTAGTCAACATCCTGCTAAAAGCATCAAGGTTGATCAGTATAATCAGCATATCTACTAGTTGTCTAGTCTGTGCAACACAGAGTTTCATAGTTTGGTAGTCATTATCTGTTACATACCCCTGTTTACTCTTATGTCAACTGAAAGTCTGCTTTTTTTTTTTTTTTTTTAAGGAACGTTAATCTTGTTCCTCTGGGCTCCAATATACATGTACAAAGTATGTCTTATAAATACCTTCCCATGTCTGTGAAATGTCTGCTGTATTTGACCATATTGCTCCCCTTCCAGTGTTAACTGGGCAGTCCTAGTCATGTGAAACACTTCCCTCAGCATTTCCCAAGCAATCACAAGTCTGATGTCTTTTGCTCCGCCCACACAAAACGGCTTCAGAGTGATGAAGAATAATAATAATAATAATAATAATAATAATAACAATAATAATAATAATAAATGTTTATATAGCACCTTTCATACCGTTATGTATACACACAAATACACAAAAACACACAAATACATACACATATACACACACTTAAATACCATGTTAATGTAGTTTTAACTAAATGCTGAGTTAAGAGATACGGGTTTAGATGTGTATTAAATGTGAGCGCTGAGCCCGGCTGTCTAATAGAAGCTGGAACTGAGTTTCACAGTTTAGAAGCATAATCTCTCTCCATGTCTTCTGTATTTTACAGAAGGTATTAGCAGAAGGCCAGCCTCTGTAGATCTAGGATTACGAGCTGGAACATAAACAGAGAGACATTCTGTGATGTGAGCAGGTTCTAGATTATTTATAGGCTTATAGACCAGCTATAGATTAGCTGCAGGTCGCCTGTTCATTTGTTTATGTATTCACAAGTGTTCTTTATTCATGCTGTAACACTGTCACATGTCAACTGAAAGTTTGTTTTTCGGTTTCCGTTGTCTTATGCACGGTGCTTTACAAGCAGTACAGTACTTTCCCCAAACTTCTTATGTAGTTGCTGCTTTATCACCCACTTTGAATCATCACTCTGGAGGATGTTCTTTAGGGAGTGGAGCAGACAATACATTAGAAAGGTAAAGAAGAATCCAAAACAAGGCCACATGAAAAATGAAAGGAACCACTGCACACACATGTGGCCGAGAAGCAGGATTAGAGCTCATTGTTTCGTCTTCTCAGGAGGTCTGATCAACTCGCTGTGCGTTTGTGTGCAGATCCATGCGGAGTGTAAGCGCTTTGGAAAGGCATATGGCCTGCGCTCGGTGGCGGTGTATGGAGGGGGCAGTATGTGGGAACAGGCTAAGGCTCTACAGGAGGGGGCTGAAATTGTGGTTTGCACCCCGGTAAGGACCTTCTGTTATCCCTGACAACATCCTCTCCGCTGGTGTCATGTAGGGTGTGGCTGGTGGTATGTGTTGTTGTGAAATCGGGTAATCCTGATTCCTGATGTGTCTGTGAGGTTATTATATAAACTGAATTAGTAGTAATAGTAGTAATAATAATAATAATAATAATAATAGTTTGTTTACATAGCACCTTTCATTCATGTATACTTTTTTTTGTTTGTGGGCTGATGTTTTCAAGCTATACCTGCTAAATACATTTCATAGAAATATTTAGTTTTGACTGGAGCCAGAATCATTAAGAAGAACGGTTTCAGAGACGCAACATTTTCTAACACGTCACACAAACAGGGTCGTCTGATTGACCACGTGAAGAAGAAGGCCACCTCCTTGCAGAGAGTGACCTACCTGGTGTTTGATGAAGCTGACCGAATGTTTGATATGGGCTTCGGTAAGCGCCGTTGAGTCGTTTCTCATGCAACAGCTTTGCGTATTTCTCCCGATAAATTGTCTTTGCCTGAAAAGTCCAACTCTAAAAGGCAGAAGATGAGCCTTTGCGTGTTCCCTGTATTAAGACATCATCTGATTTGCAATTTCTTCCAGAATATCAGGTGCGGTCTATCGCGAGTCATGTGAGACCAGACAGACAGAGTAAGTAACATTGTAAAATTGTGTGCCAGTAAATGAGGGTGCAGGTTTGTTCTCTTTCCTCCATTAAAGCCATGTTTTCACTCTCTCTTTCAGCTCTGCTGTTCAGTGCCACTTTCAGAAAGAAGATTGAGAAGCTGGCGCGGGATATTCTAACTGACCCCATTCGCGTTGTACAGGGGGACATTGGAGAGGTGCGGCCCTTTATTTAGCACAGTATCTGTGCTGATCATGTTAGTATTACCTGGAAGAGTTTGCTGTTAGCCATGTTTTAAGAATAGTTCAGCGTACAATGAAATTTACACACTTTCAGCCTGTGGTTGGTCTACCAAGACATGTCAGGTGTCTGAAGTTTTCTTCAGCTACAAGCTACAAGGCTAATGTAGGTAACGAGTAAAGGAAGCTCATAACTGCCAGTTAACGCTTTGTGAAGTGCATGCCTTAAGTGCCAAACCGTTAAAGCCCCAGGGAACATGAATCCTTGTTGTCTTTCTAATGACGTTAATCTTGTTCCTCTGGGATCCAATATACATGTGCAAAGTATGTCTTATAAATACCTTCCCATGTCTGCTGTATTTGGCCATATCGCTCCCCTTCCAGTGTTAACTGGGCAGTCCTAATCATGGGGAGCACGAGAAGGTCTGATGTGCCTTGCTCCGCCCATTTGCGTGTTCATTTATCTGTTACTTAATTCATGTATTCGTCCTTCTGTCTGGTTGTTTGTTCATCCGTTCATCTATATGTCTGTTCATCAGTTTCTTAACTCTCTCATTGGCTGTTACCTGAACCATGTATTCAGTTACACTACCACCCAAAACCTTAGACACACCAATCTAAACGGATGTTGTTGGTGATCTTAAAGACGCTACAGTCTCACACTTAAGAGCTCCAACTGATGAGAGTCTGAAACAGTACATATCCTGATATACCACATATACTCTTGATGTACTACAGTATCATATTTCTCCATATCTCCACCTCTAATATATATTTAGCACTTTGATCTCCTTTTCTGGACAGTGTAAAAGCTCTAGTTCCCCTTTCAGTTTAGTGAATATTCATGAGGGACAGACCAATAGAATTGCTCCAAAACTGCTTAGAAATAAACCTTGTTCTATCAGCCTCCACTGCAGGTTAAGAAAGCTGGTTCATCCTCCTGTAAAGGGCCATTTTGGAGGTGTTTAAGGTGGACTGTATAATGATGTAAAGTCATTTTATAGTTTGATGACTTTTATTTTAAAATAAAGCATTAAAATAAACACAAGGAGAACCTTTTATGAGTAGCCATGTCTAAACTTTTGACTGGTACTGTACATTGCTGTCCCTCAGGATGCCTTCCGCTACTGTTTGTGTCTTACATTTGTCCATGTCAAACAGCGTGAGAAAACCATAGACACAAGAAAGCAATGAGGCAAACTTCAAACACCAGACATGTCCTGGCAGTTGCCGTTAATGTAAAGTAGTGTAAATGTCATGCTTTTTGCC
>JAVGWN010003002.1:0-10639 GCA_034552555.1 Semaprochilodus insignis
TATTAGTACATAAATGATCACAATAAACAAAATAAACAATCACAGTAAACACTTATTCACACTAGAATACAGGATATTTATCCATAAGCAACCTCAATAAATGTTCAAATTCACTAGAACAGGAGACATTTATCCATAAACAACCTTAATAAAACACCATTATACACTGAAATAGGAGCTATTAGTCCACAAACAACCTCAATAAACACTTCTATACATCAAGATAAGAGATATTAGTACATAATCAACCTCAATAAAAGTTCATATTCACTAGAACAGGAGATATTAGTCCATAAACAATCTTAATAAACCCTGTTATAAGATGGAACAGGAGATATCAATCCATAAACAACCCTAATAAACACTATTCAAATATCCACTTTTTTTTAAACAAACAGTATTCCAACATCCCAGCAAGAAAAAAAAGAAGGACAGATGGTTTAACATTTGTTTACTGTGTGCAGCTAGCATAAGGGTTGATCTATATGATCTATATCTGACCGCTGATTCGTTTTTATTCATCTTTGCGTTTAGAAGTGTGTGGTTAAACACCCTGCCAGCTGACTTACTTCAAACACATTTTACTCATAACTCATAACATTTCTTTCATCAAGCAATTGCAAGGTAACACAATGTATTATTTTACTTTTATTTTATATTCATTTATTCATAAAATATTGTCTTGTCGTATTGTCATAACATTTCTAAACTGTGCATTCAAATTTCTGGACGTTCAAATAGCAAAAACAGTTAAAAGGCATGTCTAAAATGATAGACACTGTGGTCAGCACTGGAACGTACGTGGAGTCAGCAGGATAACAGAGGTGATGATCAGAGAGCAGATGACCAGGATGACTAGCAGAGCGATGGCGATTCCCTTCCAGTTCCTCTGAGGAGGGGCGCTTCCCACCAGCTCCTGTAAAACACACAAACATAACACCCAACTTTAACACACACTTCACACTGGTTTAACATTGCTGAGGTGTAAAAATAATGGAGCAGTTTACACAGACAGTATTCAGCACAAGTTTTTGCAGATTCTTAACCATGAGGATAACGTGTTATAATGAACAGACTGATGAAAAAAAAAAAAAAACGATTTAACAAAACCATAAGAATTCTCTCACCTTCACAATATATACATTATTTAAAACTATATATTGTCCACAAGGGGGCACCACTAGCACTCACATGGTAGTATGTATGACTGAAATGGAAGAAATTAGCATGAACCAACACCAGCAGGATCTCACAGATATATACCGTATACTGTAAGTGCAGTCCCAGTACAACGGTTTGTACTGATTGTTTCGGCTAGTCCAGATTTAAACACCACAGAGAACAGTTTCTTTCTTCGCTGTTCAAAGCCATCAGTGGTGAGTGGAACAAACTCCCTCTACTAAGTCCCTTTATATGTTTAATGATTTGTTAAAACCCTAAGAAGGTAAGCTCACCGGACCAGAAATGAGTCAGTCAACTTGCGTGTTTAAGATTGTTTTAACTTCAGACTCCTGCAGATGGCGCTGCACAAGGATGATGGGGCTATAAATACCTGTGCCGTGTGAGTGATGGGGTTCATAGATTGAGAAGAGGTGGTACAGTGCAGTGAATGTCTCGTTCCATATGGGGAAAATGGCTCCAAAGCAGATGTTAATGATTGGCTAAAAGGAGTGACTGCATTTGGGCGTGCCAAAGACCATAATGTGAAGGAAGTAGCTGAATCTGCAGGTGTATGGAAGCACATGGTCATATGCGTCTACCAGCAGTGGCTAAAATCCCAGTCTACAAGAAACTCTCCTCAGAATTGTGCCAGGATAAGCATCCACCAAATCCGGTCCAGCTGCACAATTCTTTGATGCATGAGTGTCTGAACATTGATGTGGCCTACATCCAGAAACTTGTCCAGTCCATGCCAAATCTAACTGCAGCTGTTATTGGTGCTTGTGGAGGTATTACACGCTATTAGGTACATTTCAGTCACAGATTTTGTCAGGTGAGCTTACTTTATAGGTACTTTGCATGGCTCAATTCTACACTACATAAATCACGAAAGGGTTAACTTCCAAACAGAATACATAGGTGTGTCATATCTGCAAGTTACCCCTTCCGGACTTACGCAGCATAGGACAGAGCCATGCAAACTGCCTATTGTGACGCTGGAAGGACTAAGCGGACGCTCGCAGATCTGAAAGCTCTCTCAGATTTATTGGACAGGGTCAGCGATGGAATGAAGCACAATAGCATAAACAGATAGCCAGTACCAAGGGCGAACATAACCGACAGGGAAGGGACAAAGCCGAAACCAAAAGAACAATCCAAAGTAAAAAACCAAAAGAGACAAACCAAACCAGCAATCAGGCCAAGAGGGAAAGACAAAAGCAGAAACCAAAAAACAAGCAAAGTTCATAAACCGAAGAAAACCAGAAACAGGAATAAACGCTCAGTACACAAACAAGTTGACAATACCTTGCAAAGAAAGAACACAAACGAAGGAGTATATATACAGACATGCAATGAGCAACGGGTGAACAGAATCAGTACTCAGGGAATCAGGATCGGGGAAGTGGTTCATGATTGGTGGATTGAGATCATGTGGTAAAGACATCATGACCAGGTGCATGGTGGAAAATGTAGTCCATGGAGTTGACAGAGGCAGGAGGAGAGGCCGGAAGCGTGACACCTATGAAGTAGGCCCAGGGTTCTAATGGTATAAACCTTAATGTTTTGCCAAGTTGGGCTTGGCCCACTTTTTGCCCAGAAGTGTACACAAACACAGAGAACATAAGATGCAACTGCTATATGAATGATACGGCCAGAATTGTGGAATCAGCCCTCCTTCTTAAAGAATGTCTCGAATTCTAGCTAATCATGGCCAGAAAAGCCATTAACTTCAAACAGGATTTATGTCACTGGCTAAATGGTTCGATTTTGATTTGGTTCATTTATAAAAAAACTATCTATTTAGCAATCTTCTAAAAGGATTCATTTTATTTAATATCCATTTTAGATTTGAGAAACTTAGGCTGGTAAAGTACACATCTTGGCTAAAGCTAATGTCACTCATGGTTCTATAATAAGCAGGCTACTATAACTGTGAGTGGCAGAATAGAATCTGTCAGGAAGCCATGAGAGCAATCAGATCTAAAATTCCTGTCACTTGTCTTGGTAGAAGTCAAGTCTGGCATCGAGACTAGTCGGGCCCTAATTACGACTTCCATAAATTTCTAAGGAGTTCATGCAGGAACTGTAGTTATGAAACTCATTACAAAGTTTAAGATGTGAAGGTCGACAGCTTATTAAAATCTCAGGGACACCCAGAAGAGGCAGGTTTCATGTCACGTCAGAAAAGCTGTTCTCACACCGTACGAAAAAACACTCCCTCCGTGCTACATTAACGCAGCCTCCACAGACAGCTCTATTTACAGACTGCTCTATCTACAAATGACTCCATCTACAGACAGTTCTATTTACAGACTGTTCTATCCACAGATGACTCCATCTACAGACAGCTCAATATAAAGACAGCTCTATCTACAAATGACTCCATCTACAGACAGCTCTAGCTACAGACAGCTCTAGCTACAGAGAGCTCTAGCTACAGACAGCTCTATCTACAGATGAATCAATCTACACACTGCTCTATTTACAGACTGCTCTAGCTACAGACAGCTCTATTTACAGACTGCTCTACCAACATATGAATCTTTCTACACACTGCTATATCTACAGATGACTCCATCTACGGACAGCTCTATCTACAGATGACTCCATCTACGGACAGCTCTATCTAGATATGACTCCATCTACGGACAGCTCTATCTACAGATGACTCCATCTATGGACAGCTCTATCTACAGATGGCTCTGTCTACAGACAGCTCTGTCTACAGATGACTCAATCTACAGATGACTCTGTCTACAGACAGTTCCGTCTACAGATGACTCAATCTACAGACAGCTCTATCCACAGAGTGCTCTATCAACAGATGGCTCTATCTACAGACGGCTCCCTCTACAAAAATCTCAGTCTACAGGCAGCTCTATCTATAGATGTCTCTGTCTACCCACAGCTCTGTTTACCGACAGTTTTAAATAAAGCTGTTTCAAAATAACATGCTGCCCACCAGGTACTAAAGCAATTGTGGAGTTCATTGAGGAGATTCTTACACTACAGTTCAATTCTATTCAGTCAAACAGAGTAAAGTCATATACAGGCTTATGGATTTTGGTAGGAAACGTGGACTGTTTACTCCTCTGTTTTACTAGTCTTTTCTCTTAACACATATTGGGGAAGGGGAGGCGGTTGTGGTTGTCTTTGTGTGTGTCTATAAATGGGTTACAATCACACAGTGTATTGCTGGGTGAAAGGAATTTGCCAAGGTGAAATGTTTAAAGTCACTTCATGGAGTCAGTAACAGTTCTCTGTGTGAGCAGATCCTCCTTCATTGCCAGTTTGAGGCATTTGATCATTAGTGCACATTGGTTTACGTCACATGGTATCAGCTAGTATCTGTATGTTGGTATCAGTGTGTTTGTCATGAGGTTGTACTGTCGTGAGTATGAGTAAATGAGCATGGTATTGGACACCAGATACTAAACACCAGTATCGGTCACAATGCATCCCATCAATAACAGTACTTTGGCTTTGTCAAACTTTACCAAAGGTAGTCTAATGTAGCCAAAACATGTTTGGTGTCTTCTTTCAGTTCACTTCTTTAGCTTTGCACTGGAGATACATGGATAAGCTAACAAGGAATTGAAGCTTGTAGTTTGAAAATAGATGAGCAGATCTAACAGAAATTACTTAACATGGCTGGAGCCAAGTGTACGGTGATTCTGTCATGCAGTTACCACAATGCTAATTACTGTACATAAGCTTCCATTACTTGTTAGGAACTCGCAGCTCCAGTGCCAAAACTACAGAAGCAAACCCCAGATACAGAGTATGCCTTTTCTGGTCAACTGCATTTTCAGTGGCATTTGAAATGATATTAATTTGATTTGTTCCCCTAATGACTTATTTACAAGGCATCAGAACAAAGCAGAGCTTCGTCCTGCCTCCCTCACACCAACTTATGATGCAGATTTATGTCAATGTGCCTATATCATCAGCAGTATTGTATTTGGCTCTTCTGTAAATGCAGTATAGGATTTCAATACAGAAATTCTATATTGCAATATAGAATTTCACAGACAGTGCACAAAACCCTTAAAAGTCATGTGATAGGTCCTTGCCTAGTATGCAGTATGATATCCTTTAGGCACACGTTGTCCTTCAGGAGCTTTAAAGGGATAAGAGGGGAAGGCTGGAGCGTCCACTTACAAGGATATGGTCTTTACAACAATGTCCAGCTCTAAACAGACAACAGTGCCCTAATATTACACAATTGTCTCGATTTTTGAGAAGGTCAAAACACAATGACCCATCAAGAATCAGTTATAGGGGAAAAACGGTCTGACTTCAGAATCTACAGACGTCTGAGTGGGTTACTGCTGATACTGATACCGGGTATGAAGCTGTTCACACATACTCGTTCTCAAAAGTTCACCAATACAAACATACCTATACCCACGTGATGTAATGCTGCTATGCTAACGCTGGCAGTGAAGGAGCGTCTGCTCACACAGACAGCTGCTAAAGGTGTGGCAGTCAGACACAAAGGTGTATTCACCTTCTGCTAGAATACACTGTTATTTAAGCCCTTTTTAACACACAGTCACAACCACTTCTCCCATACAGGTGGAGACACAGAAGCGAAACAGAGGTGAAAACAGCTGCCAAACTGTCTTTGTAAAATAGGCTGTAGAGAGACTGTTCAGTCCTACTTTGTCTTTGCAGTAAGACTAACTGAGTCGCTCAGTGCTTGGGTGTGCAGCGTGCTATCTTGAATAAAACAACTTTATTTGAAACTGTCTGTAGACAGAGCTGTCTGTACATGCTAGCAAGGACCTAGTGTTTCATATAGTGCGAGGCAACAAAGACCATGACTTCTAACATCACAGTGTTTTCCACTTTGAATACAATCAACTGCAATAACCACACCCACTCACCCAGCCTTCATACCATCACTGTATAACCACACCCACTCACCCAGCCTTCATACCATCACTGTATAACCACACCCACTCACCCAGCCTTCATACCCTCACTGTATAACCACACCCACTCACCCAGCCTTCATACCATCACTGTATAACCACACCCACTCACCCAGCCTTTATACCCTCACTGTATAACCACACCCACTCACCCAGCCTTCATACCTTCAGTGAATAACCACACCCACTCACCCAGCCTTCATACCCTCACTGTATAACCACACCCACTCACCCAGCCTTCATACCTTCACTGTATAACCACACCCACTCACACAGCCTTCATACCTTCACTGAATAACCACACCCACTCACACAGCCTTCATACCTTCACTGTACAACCACACCCAATCACCCAGCCTTTATTCCTTCACTATAACCACACCCACTCACCCAGCCTTCACACCTTCACTGAATAACCACACCCACTCACCCAGCCTTCATATGTTTACTGTATAACCACACCCACTCACCCAGCCATTATACGTTCACTGTAAAACCACACCCACTCACCCAGCTACTATACGTTAACTGTATAACCACACCCACTCACCCAGCCATTATACGTTCACTGTATAACCACACCCACTCACCCAGCCTTCATACCTTCACTGTATAACCACACCCACTCACACAGCCTTCATACCTTCACTGTATAACCACACCCACTCACGCAGCCTTCATACGTTCACTGTATAACCACACCCACTCACCCAGTCTACATAGTGTCACACAAATAAACACAAAAAAAACAACCTAAACATATTGGTGCAAATCTCCTTCCCTAAGTTCCCTCTACTGGTTGAGAAAGCAATAAGCCCTATCTGCTCAAGGAAAAAGAGGCCACATCAGACCTAAGTCCATTACACAATGCATCATTAGTCTATAGGCCAAGAAAGGGGTTAGTGGAGACAGGGTGGTGGGGGGACTGGGGTGTGATTGCCCAGGAGAGGTCTGTCTGGGTTTGGGCCTTGGGGAGATTGGAACTGTGCTATTTCCAGGACCAGGATGAGCCAAGAGACTGAAGTGACACGAACAAATGAGCAGTGAAAGAGACTGAGGAGAAAAAAACTGCACTTGAATTCTCAGCAAATACTACTACAATGTTTACTACAACATCACAGAAGTAAGAAACGTGCTGGAATACACCGACAGTCTCTGTACACATATTTGTGAACAGATTTAAGTGAACTATCAAGATTTTATTACTGTCATGTTACTGTACTGTTTATATGTACTCACACTGGATGACTAGATATTTAACTATATAAGCAGTTACATAATTAATCCTGTGTTCAATTTGATCTACAGGTTAAAGCCAGGGCAGGGTTTTCTGTTTGTTTTGCGGTCTGCTTTTTTTACAGCTGCATTATGTCTAAAAAAAAAAACAGAAAAACTAAATATTATATTATGTTTTATAAAGAGCGAGAGAGAGAGAGAGAGAGAGAGAGAGAGAGAGAGAGAGAGAGAGAGCGAGAGAGAAAGAGATGTGTATGGAAATACCTTAAAAATTACCACGTTACACTTTTTTCCTCACATTGGCCACTCTTATGTGGTCTCATTAATAAAAATCTAGTTATTTTAGCTTTCATTTTCTGACGTTTCTTCAATGGCTCTTTAGTAAAGAAATTTGTTTTATTTAGAAGCATGAACACGCAACGAATCCTTTGCGAGTGAGTGTTCAAGACACAGAGCCATTTATTCTATAGAGAACCATCTTCTTTACTAGCGAGCCCTTGAAGAGTCATCCTTTGTCAGAGTGTACCAGTGCAGTTAGATCACAGTCCATGTAGATTTGCAGTACAAGTAGATTTGCTTTAACTCAATAATGAAAGTTTGGGGAAAAAAAGAGAAAAGCGCCTGGCGTTCTGTGGAAACTGCGTTTAACAGATGGTGCCAGCAACCTATTATCTTAAATACTTAACCACTAAAATCCAGCTGCTGTATGCCAAAGGCTCCTAAGCGAAAGAAAGAGAGAGAGAGAGAGAGAGAAAGCGAGATCAAGTGCGTAAGCATAGCGTGCTGTTTTACAGTACCAGACAGACCACTAAAAACTGAAGTTCCTACATGTACAGTAATGTACTGTTGACACACAGCAGGTTAATATCAATGTCAATAATTTAACTGGGGGTTTAGAAGGACTCAGGGCAGCACCACTGGACACATCAGGCTGCATAAAAAGAATCATAAATCATGGATCATAAAACTATTTCTTATAGGGCTGAAACAAACAACTATTTTGATAGTTAATAATCTGTCGATTATTGAGACAAACAATCGATTATTCAGATTATGAATCACTGAATAACCAAACAACTCCTATGTAGTCATCAACGTTTAAATTTAGCTTGTGGTTGTTTTATGCTTTTGCTAACCAACAGTGAAGAAAATAAAGATGAACACCTTATTCACTGAACGCACCTGTGGCCTCCACGTTGACACAACAATGCTCCCATGGATCAATGCTCCAATGCCAGCTATGGTCGGCTTCATAAATAACAACTGACAGCCTTTTTATCAGAGTTAGGTGTGAAATGCTCTTACACTTTTGAGGGTTTTGTTCCTGAGGCTGCCATCGCATTCTGTTAACTCTCCAGTACGCAGTAACGTCAGAACATTCCAAGCTAGTGCAAGAAACACATGTGATGACATCACCAACTAATCGACTATCAAATTAGCTGCCAAATAATTTGGTCTAAACTGTTGAATTCTTAAAGCATCAATTTCAGAATCAGAATCAAAATGTAAAAAAAGAAATTGATTTGTTGGTGCGCCAAAGATGTCTATGCATCGTGTTGCATCAATATCTACTGAGGTCAGTCAGATAATTTAAGGACAAACAGCCAATGAAAGGAAGAGTAAATGCAAAGATGGCTGAAGCTTATGGCAAGTGGTCATTAACACTGCTGTCGTCCACGCTCATACATAATCCACATTCAGCAGCAAACAAAACAAGAGACGAGATAAAAGCAAAACGCTGCTGGACACGCTCTTGACGAGTAAAAGAATGATGCTATACTCACAACAGTAAAAACTGAAGAAGGAGGAGGGACTGTGCGGTTTTGGGTGACATACTGCCCCCTGTGGTTTGCAGTATGAATTCGACATCATCTTACAAATTGCTCCTTCAAGATAAATACTAACCTGATGAAGTGAAATTGTAGGGTCACAGTAGTTACACAGATAGATGGTGTATCTGAATCTTGTATGTGATTTTATATGCATGTCAAAAACAGTAAACAAATCCACAGTATAAAACTAATTTACTGGCTACTAGTTGTATCACTGTCACAGTAATCTGCCTTAAGCAACCATATTAACAGTACATAACAGTAAACTAACATCTGCGTACTGTGTACACTACCACGGCTACTCCTAGAAGGTTCTCCTTCTGTTTATCTTAATGCTTTACTTTAGAATAAAAGTGAAGACATCAAACTATAAAATAGCACTCATGGAATTATACAGTCCACCTTAAAACTCTCCAGAAAGGACCTTTACAGGAGGATAAAACAGCTTTCTTCACCTGCAGTGGAGGCTGATAGAACAAGGTTTATTTCTGAGCAGTTTTGGGCTGATACTATTGGTCTGTCCATCATGAATATTCACTAAACTGAAAGGAGAACTAGAGCTTTTACACTACGCAGAAAAAAAGATCAAAGTTTTTACGCCGCTAAATATATATATACGAGGTGGAGATATGGAGAAATATAACACTGTGGTACATCAAGAGTATATGTGGTATATCAGGATATGGACTGTTTCAGACTCTCATCAGTTGGAGCTGTTAAGTGTGAGCCTGTAGAGTCTTTAAGATCACCAACAACATCCATTTAGATGTGTGTGTCTAAACCTTTGACTGGTAGTGTAGCTCCTCTATACTTACAGAAATAAGCTGTAGCTAAAATACAACTGAAAAAAACTCCTGTACTTCTATACAACAACTGTACATGTAATACAGCTCAGTAGCCAGTGAGTTACATTATGTTTACATAAACAAATGAGCAAAATGTGGTCTTCAAAATCACCAAAATCTGAATCATCAGATTGAAAAGATTCGCTCTAGCTGTCGTATCCCATGTCAAACGAACACTCTGTGTTATTACTGTAAATATTTACAGATTAATTTATTTCACAATAAAATGAGTGTTAAATATTCTGAAGTCTTTGCAATAATGGATAATAAAGTTGTATTCTGCTGTGTTGTCATATGAAGACTCTTCACTCTGAACTGCTAGCTCGTTTTAGCTCCTCGGTCTCTCAGCCAAACAGATGTTCAGGTCTCATGAAACCTCCATAACAAACACGGAGATCAAATCGAAAGTGTGTGCCTGAAAAAGCACAGATAGTGTGCAGTGTGGCTCAGAAAGCCCAGCTCAGTATCTGCAGACATCTACCAACACTGATCCTAATCATGGCTGAACCAAACATTAGTTCTTCTACTATTAGTTTACTTCTGTTTTTCTTTTTAAGTATAATGCGTTAGTGTGCTGTAAGTAGTGTGTTGGTGTACAGTAACTCAGTAAGTGTAATGCGTTAGTGTA
>JAVGWN010003003.1:0-10639 GCA_034552555.1 Semaprochilodus insignis
GAGCAGCGGTTCTCTTGATGATGAAAAAAAAAAAAAAAAAAAAAAACTATAATCAGGTATTATTTATAATTAATAATAATAATTACTAGTAGTATTCTAATGGTCCGCACACCTTGTATTTCCAGACAATAGCAGAAGTAGCAGCTAATGGGAATCATAACAACCAAAAATGAAGAATAACTAAGCTTTGATAAAAGACTTAAACCTTAGCCACAGACTCTAACCCTTTTTTGGGGTTAATCTGGAGCGATACTGTACAAGAGTCAAGGTTAATCAGCTTACCGATACTTCAACAAGGAACCAAGAAACATCTGGTGGGAGGGGAAAAGAAAACAAAAGAAGAAGGAACTGAAAGAGGAAAGTAGACAGACAGGAACGTTCCTAAGTAGTAACTGCTACAAACCACAGACAGGTGCAATCCTGAGAAGCAGTACACGCTCAACCACCCTTACCTTCTCCTTATACACCCATCAGCCATAACATGAAATCCACCTCCTCATATCGACACTCACTGTCCACCGTATCAGCTCCACTGACCATATAGGACACTCTGTAGTTGTACAGGTCCAGACTGTAGTGCATCTGTTTCTCTGTATACTGTATTACCCTGTTCTTCAATGATCAGGACCCCCACAGGACCACCACAGAGCAGGTATTATGTGGGTGGTGGATCATTCTCAGCACTGCAGTGACACTGACGTGGTGGTGGTGTGTTAGTGTGTGTGGTGCTGGTGTGAGTGGATCAGACACAGCAGTGCTGCTGGAGGGTTTAAACACTGTGTCCACTCACTGTCCACTCTATTAGACACTCCTACCTTGCTGGTCCACCTCGTAGATGTACAGTCAGAGACGATAGCTCATCTGCTGCTGCACAGGACGCTGCCCTCAGGACACTTCCCCACAGGACGCTGCCCTCAGGACGCTTCCCCACAGGATGCTTCCCCTCAGGACGCTGCTGGGTGGATAGTTTGGTTGGTGGAAGATTCTCAGTCCAGCAGTGACACCGAGGTGAACAGCAGCACTGCTGTGTCTGATCCACTCACACCAGCACAACACACACTAACACACCACCACCACGTCAGTGTCACTGCAGTGCTGAGAATGATCCACCACCCACATAGTACCTGCTCTGTGGTGGTCCTGTGGGGGTCCTGACCATTGTAGAACAGGGTAATACAGTATACAGAGAAACAGATGGACTACAGTCTGGAACTGTACAACTACAGAGTGTCCTATATGGTCAGCTGAGCTTATACGGTGAACAGTGAGTGTCGATACGAGGAGGTGGTTTTAATGTTACGGCTGATGGGTGCACATCTGCGTACCGTGCATGCTGCTGAGTATCAGCTCAGAATCAGTCTAAAAAAAGGAGGAGGGGAAATAAATAAATGAAACAACAGCAGCAACTCGCTGGAAAAGGGAAAAAAATAGGCTCACGAATTATCAAAATGTGTCACGGAGCCGCGCCGTAGCCTAATGTTCCATTCACTGAGCAATCAAAAATGTTTTCCAGGAAAAGCACCAAGGCTCAAATTGAACAATAATGAAAGCTTTCTGCTTCGCCAAGACAAAAACAGCAGCAGCTGCTCCAGACAGGACGTAATTTATTCATCTTCGCTCATCAGAGACCCAGAAAGTGTTTTTGATGAATAAAACAATTTTTTTCCTTTAAAAGAACGATAGAATAGGAGAAAGAGCAGAGGCCCATATGTTTGCGGAACCGTTCCAGAAGCAGGTGGTCTTTAATTCCTCCCGCGATCCCTGGGCAGAAGGTGCGGAAGCGCAAACTTTACCCGCACCAAACATTAGAGGGTGTGCCAGCCGTGGAAAAGCGCTCCCGGAAAAAGCCGAGGGATTGTTCTGCGGTGACTCACAGAAGACGGGTGTGATGGAGGTTCTTTTGTTCTTCTGTTTGTGTCTTGCTCAGGGAGCATTAAATGAGATGATTGGCAATAACGGAAGGAAGCGAGCGATAGAAGACGACTCCAATTTGTGTACACCCTCGTACAAACGCACACAATCATTTGGAGGAGATACGCCGTAATTACGTGGCCGGGGCTGCCAGCGCTCTCTCGCAGGAGGGGGGGGTGCTCTTAACGCGAGGCGTGGTGCTGTGCGCAGTCCGTCGCTGCTGGTCCTACTCGCTCACTGCACCCGGCAGTTTATCTATCAAGAGAATGGGTGACAGGTTAACGACTCCACTCTTACGGCAACCCTGAGACAAGAACCAGGACCAGGGACGGAATGGGGTGTGAGGAAAGCATGTGGTAGAGAGTGGAAGAGAGAGAGGGGGAGTAGAACTCGGAAACAGCCAGTAAAAGTCGTCCCCATGTACGCTATTCCCAAAAGGAGCTAACTGTAGCTCCAGAGAGGCTATTAAGGCACACAAGTTCGGTATTCCCGGTTAGCTGGATATAACAATTGTATTCCATTAATGCTCGCTGGGATTGCACAGTGCACAATATACAGTAGGGAACAATTAGGGAACTAAGACGACCACTTCCCTTGAACGAGACCCCTCTCTGATGTTCTGGGGGGGGTTTCATTAGGTGGAAATGGGTTCTTTGGTGGAGGTGACAGTACGTTTGAACCGCAGTGCCTACACTGAGCTGCTGGTTTTGACTTTTGCTCATCATCATCATCATCATCTTCATCTTACCGAGGAACATTCCTATCCCTGTATTCCAAGATGACAGTTCTGGTGTTCACAGGGCTACAAATGTGGCATTATGGCCATCGAGGAGCATTCACACATCTGGACTGGTCCGCAAAATCCCCAGATTTGAACCCTCTTGGAAATCTGTGGGACCACCTGGAACAACCAGTAAAACGCCAGGGAAGGCATCCACCAAATCTGGACCACCTGACCAATTCTTTGATGCAAGAGTGTCTGAACATTGATGTGGTCTATATCCAGAAACCTGTCCAGTACATGCCGAATCCAGTCACAGCTGTTATTGGTGCTCGTGGAGGTGTTACACACTATTAGGTAAGGTTCAGCCACAGCTCTGCTAGCCTAGCCAACTAGCTAGGCTAAAACTAAGGCTTGACTGCAAATGCAGACCATGTGGGGTTCTCCTCAGGAATGTAGGAGCGCTTGGGTTTTCAGACAGGAAGTCAGAACAGAGCAGCTTGGGACAAAGAAAAGCTCAAGTGTCAGTTTGCCTGGAACTGACCTCTGACCCTCTGTCTGTCAAACTACTGGACACTACCCAGCTTTGGTTACACAAAGCAAAACAACATGTCCTTCACATACGAGCTAGGAGTAGTAGTGGGTAAAAATGCAGATCACAGTAAACTTCAAACTACACTCATCAAACGAATAGCCGCACAAATAGCTACACCCAGAAGGAGGCAACCAACAGGAACGAAACTTGGTGGGTGGGTTTGACTCTGTGAGACATGCTAATGGTTCAAGTATCATGCTCGGTCAAGCATGTGACGTAAGTAAGAACGGGCCTTATCGCTGTACCTGACTGACCCAACAGCCACGATTACAGACATGCAGCGAGCAGTGATGTCCTCCATGGGTCATCCTGTTAGTGCTTCACCACGGAGGACTACATGCACAGAGGCCGCTACAACGACTGTCCTTAACACCACGTCACCGTCACCAAAGACTGCAATGGTGTCGTGCCAGACTGTCATGGAGTGACTCAGAATGGCAGCAGGTCATCTTCAGTGACGAGTCCCACTTTTGTCTTGGTGGAGACGACCAACCAATCCGTGTGTGGAGGCACCGTGGTCAGCACCAAGATGAACGGTTTGTTGTCACACGCCACACGTCCAGAAGACCTGGTGTCCCTCCACCTCCACCCCTACCGCACCATCTGCAGGAACTGTGTGAGGATATTCAAGCTGCATGGGATGGATTATCACAGGACACCATTAGGAACCTCACTTCAGATGTAAGAGACTAGGCAGTAGAAGAGACTGCGAGCTGAGCATGATTAAACCACCACGCCAACACGTTGTGATATCTGCACCTATTTGTGGCATACCAAGACAGCAGCTATGACAAAACTCATACCTGAGGAAGAATTCCTACCAGCCGCTACTTGTTAGGAACGACCTGGAATGGTTGAGGTGCTTTCAGTGTTCAGCTGATTTCAACAGGCAACAAAGCCCTTACCAAGAAGAGCAACAAGAGGCGAACCTCCGACAGACCAAACTGAGGAGCAGAGTCACCAGTCACCATGTACCAGTAGGATGGCCACTTTCATAACCCCATAATGGAGGCCATCCCACCCCCAGGAGGACATCATAAAGTGGGGGGGTGCTTTACTCACCTAACTGGGTGGAATGGGTGACGTTCGTGACTCAGACGGCAGCTTACTGATAGACTAGCATTAAGTCACGATGTCACATGACCTTGTTAAACCAATGAAATGCAAGGCATGTCTTTTGACATGGACGTGAGCCAATGGCATGATGTAATATTGTTGGCGAGTGAACATTTTAAATAGTTCATCCAGAAAAGAGGACTAATAGACGTCCGTCCAGATACTGCGCCGGACGGAGGACTGGGAGTTGAAAAACCGGACGGTCCAGCCTAAACCCGGACGTGCAGCCTCTCTATGTACCAGCCTGTCGTTACGAAGAAGAGGGCAGAGGCACCAACCTTCCTTGTCTGCAAGTGTTCTGCTCCAGGCGTACTGTACCTCCGTAGCTGGCGACACAAAGCAAAGCTCAAACGTCTCCTCGCTTCGATTTGCACATCAGAGGAAGGGACATGTGGTCCTCAAAGGGGGAAACACACTCTGTTGTCAGTGTTTCAGGCCCGTGGATCAATGATGGAACGCGGCCTGCGCTCCAGTCCATTTGAAGTGACCGGCATCTCCTCCCATATGCGGTTCTACGTGCAAACCCGCAGGCATCACAGTGGACCCAAAGCTTCAAAGAGCCCGTCTGTTCCTCCCTTGTTGCCTGGGCCATAGAGACTTCACACGGGCTGAGATCTCAGGGCGGCAGCATTGGTTGATCTCCAGTTAGAGCTCATTAGACCGTCGTACACTTAGCACTGCCAGGAAAGGTGGAAACCTGCTAATAGGTGCTGTTGGCAGTTCATTACAGCTTCTTCTACTGCACCCAGATAGGCTGGCTCCAGTTTTGGCCACATATGCGGTTTCCACATGCATCAGCTTCATCTGGCTTAGCATAATGAACAGATGAAGAAAGAAGCAGCCGAAGAGGAGGAATATAATCCTCTCATAACTCTATCTGCTAGTTCGTACCATGAAACAAACAGTTCAGCTACTGCTGTCTGGCAAGTACTTTGGGATCTGACTAATGAGGCATGTTGTGGAGACATTTCGAGAGTGTCCTCTACTGCGGGGATGTCTGCTGAAAGCCATTGCTACGAAAGCTATTCAAGCTATTGCTGAAATCAACTACTCCTACCCATGCTAAAGGTAGAGCTTGGCATTTACTCCAGTTTAGTTGGGAGTTTCATTTTGCAGTCGACCACCCAAGACATGTTCGGTGTCTGAATACTGCTCCTTTCTTTAGGAACCAGACTGGCAGTGCTAACAAACAATGGAAGTCAATAGTCACCCAAACAGTTCCACAAATAAATGCCAAAATAGTCACGTATGTTTCAAATAACTTCGTTAAGCTACAAAAACCCATTTAAAACAGAATGTTTGGTGTAATGACAAAGATAAAATTGGAACTACATCATCATCCACATAACGTCCCAAACAATCTCATTTCCACAAACAGAACAATCTGCGGTTGCAGATCGAACTCTGAGAGCTGGAGTTCAGAGGAGCAGAAATGTGAGGTGCGATTGGCTGCATTGGTCTAGTATGTTGCCTCCATTTCCTACTGGTGTAGAAGGTGGAGCTTTGGCAAACTCACCAGAGAGTCATCAGTAAAGCTGCAGTGCAGAACCTCAGGCTGCTTCTACACCTACCTCATTTGATCTAGACCTTTTGCCTTTTCAGTTTGTTCCAAGCCAAAACAGCCAGTGTGAAAGGCGCCTCGGACCACCGTCCGGACCAAAGGACGAAAGTTTGGTCCAACCAAGAGAGATGGTCCCAATGTGGAACAAACTGAACTGTGGTTAAGTATGTCTGCAGTGAGGAAACACTTTGCTGGAACTGGACTTTCACAGCAATTACAGAAAGTTTGCGGCAGTTGTTACGGACTTCCAGGTGTGAAAACGGCCCCAGTCTATATGGTGATCGGTTTCACCTGATGATTCCAGGAAGGTCTGTATTTGCTGTATTTGGGGAAATCCTTAAACCCAAGCGAAACTGTTGTTTGAGTGGGTTCTGGGAGACCAAGGACTTTCCTTGTCTGTAGAAAAACTAAATTTGGACACCAAAAATGTCTTGGCTGATCAACTACATTTGGGATAAGTGGGAATCGTGGCTATTTGATTTGGTGCACTCTGAGAGTTGGAGTTCAGAGGTGCGGGAATGTGAGGTGCGATTGGCCGCTGGTGAGCATGTTACCGAGCAGTGCACTCTGAGAGTTGGAGTTCAGAGAAGCGTTGGAGACAGGGGATGAACCCGGAAGTGTGACAGCCAAGACTTGGTTTAGGGTGCAGTACATCGCAATGACTGTCTTGGTAATGCTAGCTAGCTGGTTCTCCTACTCTAGCTACGCCAAACTTCCACAGTCGGGATCTGCTAAATTAACTGCTCAAACAGGGACGGTCATTCAGCCAAACTCCATGTGGGACACCAACAGCACCTTACTCTTCTGGCCGCTGGATGGAAACGAGTCCAGAAAGCTGGAACCTCTGGGATGAGAGGGTTAACGTGGCAGCAGTGGGAAGGTTCAAGGATAAAAGAGACTTTTGGGGGTTTTCGGATTCCTCTTTTGAGCAGTAATGAGCTGGAAAATGAGCTCGAACTCTGCAATAACTCTGAAGAAGGATGAGATCTAGATTAGATAGTGTGCGGTAGAGGTGGACAATCTGACAAATGGTATCTATACCATGCTACATTACACCAGGGTAAGCATATTCTAAGCATGCTGTGGATGTCATCATCGCCCAGAAGAACCATGACCTAGTGCGAGTAGGGGGAGCCCAGACCTGATTCAATGTTGTTGGCACATTGGCCACTCCTCCTCAGTACTACACCTGCATGCTAGTCAAACAAATTAGTCTCATCAGAGGTTTTATAGATACGGAGAACAGCTCTGGTGTCCCACGGTGCCGTCACGTGGTCCCATGTGTTATCTGTACAGCTGTTTGATTGGTTTGAGCACCTTTAGAGCTCATGCTCAATGTGCTATCTACAGCACCCAGCGCTGGCATCCCCGCTCTGTAGGGGAACCAACAAAACGTAATGAAGACTGGTGTGACTGAACTGTACCTACTAGCGTGTAACACCTCCACCAGCACCAATAACAGCTGTGATTGGACTGGGCCAGTACTGGACAAGTTTCTGGATGTAGGCCACATCAATGTTCACTCTTACATCAAAGAATTGGTCAGTTGGGCCAGATTTGGTGGATCCCTTCCCTGGCACAATTCCTAAGAGAATTCACTCTAGACTGGGATTTTGGCCACTGCTGGTAGACCCGCATGACCAGACGGGTCATACCCGTAGAGACACTCCCTTCAGATAATCAAAGAATTGGTCAGTTGGGACAGATTTGGTGGATGCCTTCCTTGGCACAATTCCGAGGAGAATTCCCTGTAGATTGGGATTTTAGCCACTGCTGGTAGACCCGTATGACCGTACGCTGCTTCCATACACCTGCAGATTCAGCTACTTCCTTCACACTATGGTCTTTGGCACGCCCAAATGCAGTCACTCCTTTTAGCCAATCATTAACATCTGCTCTGGAGCCATTTTCCACACATGGAACGAGACATTCCCTGCACTGTACCACCTCTTCCCAATCTATGGATCCCATCACTCACCCCGCAGGTATTCATAGTCCCGTCATCCTCGTGCAGCGCCATCTGCAGGAGCCTGAAGCTACTATCACCTTATATTGTGCTATCATCATAAACCACGACAGAAGGTTAGATAACGAACTCTTTAATGGTACACGGTTGCCGCAGAGACGCCGCTCTCTTCTTCTTCTTCTCTGACATCAGCATTCCTCCACCCCTACACTCAGCGACTCCACGGGGAGAGAGCAGGCCCAGAGGCAGGGGTCGGCTCAGACAATAACCAAAGAGAACATTAGAGAGAGGGGGAGTTATGAAAACACGGCTCAGAATCTGGCAGCTGCAAAGACAGAGTGGGTTTTCCGAGCTTAGTTTCTCTTCTGCTGTCTGAGAATGGCTTTATCCATTCCTTTTTTTTCCATGCTCTTATCCGGCCATCCCTTCAAAGGAAGGGGGAGAAAAACACGCCATGGGGCAAACAAGCCATTTGGTGCCTATCTGAAGCCCCACACGCACACACACACACACATACACGCACGCACGCAAGTCCTTCCCAAACAGAACAGCCATTTATCACTGTCCACTCCGAGCATACACCTCAAACAGCAATGAAAGGAAAACCACCAACACTTACATGAAGAGCCGTGGGGTAGGGAGGAGAGCCGTCTCTCCCTTTCAATGACTGCAGAGATCAGAGAGCCCTTTATGCACACGCTCACAAACGTGATGGAGAGACATCGACATCATCATCATCATCATCATGAGGTGCAAGCTGCATGATCTATGCAACATCCCCTCCTGCAACTGCACTGCTACTAAAGACAGGTCAGCTGATATACATCCGGTAGCCTATATATCAGAGCTCTGCCAACTGTTATAGAGATATACCACATCACAAGTGCAGAGAACCCAACATAAGAGCAGTGTAAGCCATGCTAATGTCTTAACGTCCTCTTTAGCTGACTCTCAGAGTCAGGGATGTTCCAGTCGTAGACAGTCCATCTGAAGTAGTCCACCTTATGCTGACCTTACACCAAACGATTTTCAAGCAATTTTACTGTGGCAGACAAATTTCCAAAGTCGGAACAAAGTGATGAGAGTCTTGCTAGAGTTGCGTCGCGCTCGCGTCATCTTGATCGTTAAGTCTAAGGTGGTCAGGATTGCAGGTTTAAGTCAGTCTGTTTCTCGTCCTGGCGTTCCGATAAAATCAACCGTGTTTAATATGATCGTAAGGTCGTAGGTCTTGGCTCACGCAAATAGTGTCGTGAACATTGTCGACAACCAATAGGAGAGCTCTTTTCAGCTCCAAACGGGAAGCCACGAGCCAAGTACAGGAATGTCTGGCAGAGATTCAACATGGAGGGGAGTTTGGCGAGGGCTCGGAAACCGTGGTTCTCCTGGACTGTTGAAAAGGAGGAGAAGCTGGTGGAGCTGTGGAGTGAACAAGAGTGCCTCCTTGACGTATCTTCCCATTTCTACCACCACAGAGTGGAAAAGGAAAAAAGGTGGACAGAAATTGCTGAAGCCCTCGAAATCCCCGGGGCTACGTGAGCCCGAGTCATGGGCCCGAGACGTCACAAACGTAAACAGATCCAAGAGTTCATTAATGCGCAGGAATGCGCAGTAAACAGTCCGATTCTAAATCACACACGTCTTAAAGCTATTTTCACGTTCTCCTATGTGGTAGTTATGCTATGCTAAAGCTAACTAGCTAGCTAGCTAAAACACTGCCGAACGGGGCTACAGTGTTTACATTTAGCCTACCAGCGAACATGATGGGACATAAGCTTGAAATCTAGTTGCAGTCTTGTAAATAGTGACTCTGCAAAATTCCCGGTCTTTGCAAAATCATAGCCTGTGACTAAAAGTCTGTGACTAGTCTTTAGATGTGAGAGAGTGTCAGACTTTAGTCTATTAAATGTCTTTTCAGAGTCTTTTCAAAGTCTTCTACTGTATGGTTAGCGTTAAATAAGAAATGGCCAGTCTTCTGAACTTACCATCAGCCCAACAGCAGAGTCGTCGGTGAGAGCCACCTGCACCAGACAACGTTCTCAGGCTTTGTGGCTGCAGTAAGTGATGGTTCAGCTGCTACTGAAATGTGAATGACTATCATTTTCCCGGTTCTCCCGGTGTCTGATGTGTACGAGAGTAATAGATGGGTATGAGACAAATAGCTCAGTAAAGCTTCATTTAGCTTCGTTTTCTAAATCCCCATTCCGCCTTAAACGGTGCAGCATGGTGCAACTGCCTATACGTGCGCCAGAATGTAACTACTGCTCCATTTAAGGTGGAACAGATAAGTGGAACAGGAACCGGGAGAAATTTAGACTCAAATTAGGACTTGAAGCGACATACGGCATTGGGTTGCGGAGCTAGTTTTAGGAGGCACATAACAGTAGACCGCTGCTAAGCTAAAAAAACAGCTTGACTTACATATAAAACAGCATCCAGACCGTAGCAGAGTAGGAGTGCAATATCTAGACACCAAAACACAACACAGCCCATTATACCACTAATCAAAATCAACCGCCTCTGAGTGAGCAGCCATGGGAGAGCAATTATTTGGGGTTCCTTAATTAGCAGAACATGGTTCCACGAAACATATCAATATGGGCTTGGTAAGGTGGGCAGGCTCAGGGGGGAAAATACTTTTAACTGTGTGTTCGATACCAAAACAATACACAACAACAACAACAACAACAACAACAACAACAACAACAACAACAACAACAATTTTGTAGAGCATTTTCACACTAGTGGCAGTTCAAAGTGCTTTACAGATAT
>JAVGWN010003004.1:0-10639 GCA_034552555.1 Semaprochilodus insignis
AATGGGTGAGTGAATACTTTTGGCAATACAGTGTGTCTAATTGGCGCCCTACCAGGGGTTGCACAGACTAGTCAATTACTACTGCTAATAAACGATGATGTTTTGAGCTTGATGTTGTCTAGTTGCTGGTCACATGAACAACATGGACGCCTCTGAGAAGACAACAGGTGAGGAACTAGGTGATTGCAGGATGTCCAGTTTCCTGAAGGCTAGCAATGTGATCCAGGGCTCGTTGGAAAAGGCAAGTCACGCTCTAGGTGGCCTCGTTCTAACATTTCTCCACCAATCTACAGTGCTTTAAGGATCAGATATTGGACCGTTGTATCACCAGTTTTCCAAAGGCTACAATAAAAAGTGTTGTGTGGTTGGAGAGGGGGCATAAATCCCTATAATTTTTGCTCTGAATTTTCTCTCTGTACCTGCACCACAGGTGAGCGTCTCGGCGAGGCCGCTTAGGGTGCACCCAGATTGGATACAAACTTGCAAGATTCCAGGGTCCAGTTCTCTGAAGGCTAGCAGTGGAATCCAGGGCTTGTTGGAAAGGGCACTTCACACTCTACTGACCTGTGGATATGGGGCCATCACGAATTTGGAAAGTCGCTTGTTGCAAAACCTTCCTTTCTCTTGAGGCTTTATTCATGAGATCATCAGCAATTAGTTGACATTGCCCCAACTTTCATTGAAAATCTGAAGTAGTGCAACCCCTACTCCCCATGTAGCATGCCATGTAGGTCATGAAATGCCAACGTCTATACCCAAATAGAACATTATACATCATATGGACAATCATTCGGGACTCAGCACAGGGCGCATGACAGCCTGTTTAACATATAGTGTCCTATTTGAGAGTGGAGGAAAAGTGCATAGTGAGTCATTTAAGATTCAGCCTGATTTTTTTCCTTTGCCTAATGGATGGAATAGCATTTAGAGATACTGGTGATAGTGTAAAGGCTTGTCTCTTACGCTTTGCTAGATCAGGTATTCCCATGCCTTTCCTGAGGATCTCACTTTATGCAAGTCTTCGTATTTTGTCTCATGTACACTCATCATCAAAAAATACCTGCACCCAGAAGGAAGTGTGGGATTGCATTGCTACTGGGAAGGAAGATAAAGGTTACCAGGAACAATAAATGATGCTAAATTTAGACTGATATGGGCAATATTTATTGAGCTACAAGTACAGAAGTACTGTCTCTTAGTTGGGCCACCATGTTTGCTAGTGCATGGAGTTCCTAATGTGTCCTGTGATAATCCATCCCATGTAGCTTGAATGTTCTCACACAGTTCTGGCAGATTGTGAGGTAGGGGTGGCACCAGGCCTTCTGGACAACAAAGCGTTCATCTTGGTGCTGACCACAGTGCCTCTGCACACACAGATTCGTTGGTCGTCTCCACCAAGACGAAAGCGGCACTCGTCACTGAAGATGACCCGCTGCCATTCTGAGTCACTCCACGACACCACTACCTTTGGTGTCTTTGGTGACACTGACATGATGTTAAGAACAGTCATCATAATGATCTGCGTGTATGCAGTCATGAGTCAATGCCAATGAAGGGTCACTGACTCACTGAATGTCTGTAATTGTGGCTGTTGGGTCAGTCAGGTACAGCAATAAGTTCTGTCCTTGTTTACGTCACATGCGCAATCCTACCCACCAAGTTTCATTTCTGTTGGTTGACTCCTTCTGGGTGCAACTATTTGTGCAACTAGTCTTTTGATGATGAGTGTAGCACACTTATTAGCTAATTAATATGCTCCCTCAGTGCTTAAAAATGGGTTTTGAAGTCTGGAAAAAAATGTGCAAAGCACAGCTCAATCTCCTTCGGTTAAACTACTGACCCTATTGTGCCAAGAGTCTGACCCTCAGGCACCACTGACAGGCATGAGAGAGGACGTAAATGTGCTAGGAGCTTAGAGTGCTGTGGAGATGGCTCCTGTGCTGCAAACCCTGCCCCCTGTTCTGCAGTGAACCTGGTGCTCGCCTCCCTGTTAACGTTCTACAGCTCAGTCACGAGGGTCAAACATCAGGCATCATACAGTGGTCTGGCAGCAGAACAAGGTGGGGCCTGGGAAGCAGGGCTCAAGACTCAGGTGCCGTCCTTATGCCTCTCATGTCAGTTGTTGACCTCCTGCCCTCTCTCATGCCTGACGTCCTCCTCCTGCTGTCACTTGCGGGTTTTGGTGGTGTGCAAGGTTCAGGCACCCTCTTCCTGCCCTCTGTAGCGGCTGTCATCGGAGCCTGAGGGTTCAGCACCTGGCACAATTTTATGTCCAAAAGTATCCATACAGCTCTTCTAATGACTCCGGAGAAAACCACTGGCAGTGGAATAGGACACTCTGGAGCAGCTGCATACAAGGTCACCCTGTCAGGTGTCTGCTATAAAGAGCACATAGCCCCCTGTCACTGGTCTGAGGGGTAGTGGAGCTATGTTCTCTGGCGTGCACATGGAGCTCCACCCATTACCATTGGGATGAGTTGGAGTGATCCAGAACTAACCATACAACACCAGTACCTGACCTCACTATAGCTCTTGCAGCTAAGTACAATGAAATACTCACAGCAATGTTCCAACATCCAGTGTAAAGCCTTCCCAGAAGAGTTGAGCTTGTTACTGCAGCAAAGGGGGCACAAACCCCCTATCAATACCCTCGTTTGTCAGATGAGCAGGCGTCTACAAACCTTTCCACATATTTATGAAGCAGTTTTATAAGCTGTAGTTTGGTTGTGTGTGGTTGTGTGAAGCTGATGGACTGTTTCCCCTCACCGTCCATGTCCAGTCTCTGAATGATAACCTCCAGTTCTACTTCATTGGGCATGTAGCCCAGAGAACGCATGGCCATGCCCAGCTCCTGCTTGGAGATAAAGCCGTTCCCATCCCGATCGAACACCTTAAACGCCTCACGGATTTCTGAAAGAGAGAGTCAGACATAAGTACGAACCTAGGGGTGTCATTTTTTTGACCTTGCAGGTTTTAACTCCGGAAAATAACCAAATAATTAGCACAAAGTGATATAATGAATTATGATGTATATATTTTTTCCTGTTATGAACATTATCAGTGAAGCCAGTTATCATAAAGCTTAATAACTGATGCTGTGTTCAATTCACTAATGCTTTATAAGGATCCACAGTGAGGCCACTCTCTAATGTTCCTCAGTATCTTCAAAATGAAAACGATTTTGTAAGGGCACATAACATCCAAGTACTGTGTCCACAGTGTTACTAGTACTGTGGAAAAGTCATACACCAACAGAACCACCTGGTGTACCATCTATATGGTCTCCATCAGATAAACATGGCTTGAAGCTTTCATTGTTGAGCTAGAAGAGAAAATCAAACTGCATTCTTTCTTCAAATCTGCCGACATCTACAACCTCCTTCCACTGCAAGAAGACACCTTAACACTGTGGGTGCTGTTAGGGTCCAACAGAGACAGGACGCAAGCAGATGAGGCTTAGACCAGTTTAATAGAAAAAAGGGACAATCCAAAAAGCAGATACCGAAAACCAGGCGGAAGGTCAAAAACAAGACAAACAGAGCAAGCAGGGCAAAGGCAAAACGAAGTCAAAAGACGGGCAAAAGAAACGGCAACAAAAGGTCATAAATGTAGACAAAGGCTTGGTACGAACTGAAAAACAGAAAGATACTTAGCAATGAGAGAAACAAACAGTACAGCTTAAATAGGCAATACAACAGGTGTTACAATCAATACTCAGGCGAGGCAGATCGGTGACTGGCTGCCGGTTGGGAGCGGATAGTCACGTGATCGCTAGGTGGATCTTGGGTATTGGAGTTTGCGGGGTTGTTAACCCGTGATGGGCTGGACGAAAGTGTGACAGGTGCGAGAGGACGTGTAGCTGTTCAAGAAGCTGGTCACTGAGAAAAAGAGGCAGACACATCAAACAAAGAAGCTGCTGGTGTTCTCAGAACAATGGACTGACCACCCCAGAGTCCAGACCTCAACACCACCCCAGTCCATTGTTCTGAGAACACCAGTATCTTATTTGCTTGATGTGTCTGCCTCATTTTTGCAGTGAGGAACTCCTTTTCTCAGTCAGGAGCTTCCTGAACAGCTACACATCCTTCCACTCCAAGAAGACACCTCAGCACCATGGGTCTGAAAGGATGTGTAGCTGTTCAAGGAGCTCCTCAAAGGAAAAATCTAAATGTACATTTTAACATATTCTATCTATTCAATATATTCTACAATCTAGTACTGTGGAAACGTCATACACCAAAAGAATCACCTGGTGTACCATCTATATGGTCCCCATCAGATAAACATGGCTTGAAGCTTTGACCGTTGATGAAAGAGCTGCTGGTGTTCTCAGAGCAATGGCCTGACCACCTCAGATTCCAGACCTCAACACCACCCAGTCCATTATTCTGGGAACATCTCATTTGCTTGATGTGTCTGCCTCCTTCTCTGAGTGAGGAGCTCCTTGAACAGCTATACATCCTTTCGGACTGTTGAGTGTTGAGGTGTCTTCTTGCAGTGGAAGGATGTGTAGCTGCTCAAGAAACTCCTCACTGCAAAAAGGAGGCAGACACACCAAACAAAGAAGCTGTTGGTGTTCTCAGAACAATGGACTGACCACCCCAGAGTCCAGACCTCAACGCCACCCCAGTCCTGACCACCCCAGTGTCCAGACCTCAACACTACCCCAGTCCATTGTTCCGAGAACACCAGTACCTTCTTAGCTTGATGTGTCTGCCTCCTTTTCTCAGTGAGGAGCTTCTTGAACAGCTGCATGTGCTCTCACACCCATAGTGTTGAGGTGTCTTCTTGCAGTGGAAGGAAGTGTAGCTGTTCAAGAAGCTCCTCAAACAAAGAAGCTGCTGGTGTTCTCAGAACAATGGACTGACCACCCCAGAGTCCAGACCTCAACACCACCCCAGAGTCCAGACCTCAACATGACTGAATGGGATTGCATGGAAGGTGAGAAGCAGAAAGTGCAACCAACTTCTAAGACTGAACTATGGAGGTATGGACAAATACCCCATTGGCGGTCTCGGACTTTCGCACAGTGCTGTATTTTATTGAACGTCATGGTACTGTATAATCAGTGCTAACGTTCCAGATGAATCTGCGACTTCCCAACCAAATATGGCTCTCTGAAACAAAAGAGAATGTTTAATATGCGTGAACACTAAGCAATGCATGAGTGACATTATCATCAGCGACAGATATTAAAATGATCACACGTTAGTGAGTCTGAAAGAAGAGGGATCATCATATTGTTCCAGCTTTTAAAGACCCGCTCTCGACGTGATGGCTGGCTGCGAGCGGCGGGATTTCCATAACATCCGTACCATCCTGTTAAAAGCTTCTAACGCAGAGGCACTCGTGGTTGACCGAGCCATCTCATTTATATGCATTACCGATCATCATTCAGTCATATGCAATTTTCCACTTGTCAAGTCATAATGTCAAAATCATAATTATGAAATATGTGGCACTCGTGGGGCGCATGGCTGCCTGCATGCCACTTTTAAGGCATTGAGTTGTATATTGGGTATATGAAGTGTGATATTAATGTACTATATAAGAGCTATTGTACTCTGGTGTAAGTTTGATAAATGGCCACAGGGCTGAGAGCCCAAACAAAGTCAGCAGCATTAAATGGGTTCCACTTCATGGAGTATATAGATACATTCAGAGATGAAGGGATAAAAAGAAGGAGGGTAAACCTCAAACTTCAATAGGTGCCCAATCCTAATCGACGTCACAATGGCCAGCGTCATGCACCACGCCCATACTTTCATTCCTTTAGCCCCGTTGACCCCACAGTGACCTCTGCTGGCTGCTCTGCAGATAGAACCCCTGCTTCTTGAACTGGTGCCATTCAGGCTCCTTAGAACCTCAGTGCTATTTAGGGAACCAACCAGAACGGAACCCGGGCCATGTTGATGGAAAAGGGCTATGGGTGAATTCCAACAGAAATCAGATTAGCCACATCCAACGTCATTAAAAGCTATAATTGAAATTCTTTAAAAAAATGTTTTTATGTTTAAAGAATCCAGTTTTTATTCAACAAATTGATTTTTCTGCACATGTATTTATCCCTTTTGATGTCCAAAAGAAGCCAAGCGAATATTTTCATAAATATTTTTCATAATTCATAGAATGAATAGCCAATAATACTCAACATATTGCTTTGCTAACTTAGTGGTCCAGATTTAAGTGAAGTAACCTAATGGGATTAAATTGCATTCAGGACTGAGGAAGTAATTACTCTATCTAAAGTAGCTTTATATATTTTTACTATACATTTAAATAAATGTAAATAAATGTTTTCTTGAAGTCTTTTATTACAAATTAAATAAGTGTTTTGTATACATTTTACATATAAATCTACAAATGTGTGTAGATTTCATATCGTCGCTGGCCAAAAAAACATGTATCTGCATTTTTGTCCATTTTCACTTTTATGCATAATTTGACCACAGCGGCTGCTTTTTACACTGTGTAAAAATTTCATGATAAAAGAACCAATAGAAATGGCCTAAAAGTGCTTGGAAAGACATCAGGCTCCATTGACTTCCATTAAAGTTAAATGAGGTTTTTGTCCTCTCTTGTAAAGTTGCCATTTTGGAGATACTTGTTTTTTCTTTGGACAGCGACGATATATGAATCATCTAAATCAGTGGTCTCCAAGCTTAGTACAGTGTTTAGTTCCAATATAAATCTAATAAGCTGTGCTTACTTAACTCTAATACATCTGATCCAGCCAATCAGGGACTTGGGAAGAGGCTGATTAGCTGGAGCAGGTGTGAGGCTCTGCAGGAAAGTATGCGGGTGCATCTCAATTACTAATCCTAACTGTTTATGTATGCAGTATATAGTACAGTTACAAATGTCAAAGTTGAGTATACTCAAAAATCCACAATGCATACTTAGAACCAGTCGATTTTTGACTACGGTAATGATGGACACTAATATCCCACAATGCAATGGGTAATAGAAAGGGTGGGAGTTTCTCATGTCTGGATAATCTTGAAAAAATGGTGGACGGTGATGTGATGGTGGCTGCAGTGATGGCAGAACCAGAAATGGTGCATAAATGTGAGTTCGACCCAAATCTGTCACAACAGCCTGTAATATATACATGTATCGAGGTAAATAATATGTTTATTTGTTTGCACTTCAGTAAACCTAGTCAATAAGCCTCCACCGAAGCTCCTGCAGAAACCAGCCCTGGCATAATGGAAGCTTCATCACTTCCTGTTAGTAGGAAATGTAGTATGTAGTATGCTAATACTGGGTGGACTAGTCTCCAGAACTCACACTATTAAGATTAGCACATAGTATATAGCGTGTAGCATTAGTGTGTGGTACACAGTTGAAACACAGCTTAGCTCTCCAGGACCGCATTCACGACAAAACGTATCAAAACACTTGGAAATGGTGGCACGTTGAACACTGTCAATGGCTTCCAACTCATTCTGGAGCTGGCGTTCGCACCCTTCAGATGAAAGTTGTTTTGCAACTGGTGGGAAAAACTCACCACCAATCTCCCCTTGCACGTTCACCCACACCCCCTGTTTGTTCTGTCCAGCTTTAAGGGAGAGCGAATTGGCAATCGGCAGAACGACTTTCCAACACTCTGCTCACACTTTCTGTTGACGTGTGTTATCTGTGATTGGCGGTACACCTATACCCCCCCTGCACCACAAAGTCCTTTAAAGAAAACGGGCTATGAGCAAAATCTTAAGGGGTGTGTTGACTGTATTTGACCTTTACCTAACACTTCAAGGGTATGACATGATTATTTTAGAGCCTAACATCACATCCGTCTCTTGATCATTGTTTTTGCAGATAGCTGATTCCCTCATCCCTGTTCGTTATTTCTGGGAATGATGCTTTTTGTTGATATATTATGGATGATCAACATTAGAGTTGCTTTATCCATTTTTTGTTTCTGACTGGTTTGATTTCTATCTCTTGGTGTTGCATTCATATGAAACAGATGGCACTCGCCCTCAAATCAAATCAACTTGTCGTTGATTCTCCTGGTTTTATGATAACCATTTTTCCCTAAAACAGCAACAAATCAGCCTCTGAGTCAAACTGAAAATTGTCAGTAACCCACAAGAGTGTTCTTGAACTTTGTTGGGGTCTAAGGGGTTAATCACTGTCGCATTACGAGCATTATTATTATTAGTGTGCACTGTTGTATATATATATATATATACACATCAAGGTCGGCAAAGACAGCAATGGTGTCGTGCCAGACTGTCATGGAGTGACTCAGAATGGCAGCGGGTCATCTTCAGTGACGAGTCCCGCTTTTGTCTTGGTGAAGACGACCAACGAATCCGTGTGTGGAGGCACCATGGCCAGCGCCAAGATGAACATCAAACATCACATGTCCAGAAGGCCTGGTGTCACTCCACCTCCACCCTCACTGCACAATCTGCAGGAACTGTGTGAGAGTATTCAAGCTGCATGGGATGGATTATCACAGGACACCATTAGGAACCTCTACAACTCCATGCTGAGACGTCTGGCATGTTGCATTAGCCATACCGAGAGACATGACTTCTGTATGTGCAGCTCAATAAATATTCCCCATATCAGTCTAAATGTATCATCATTTATTGTTCCTGGTGACCTTTATCTTCCTTCCCAATAGCACAGCAATCCCACACTTCCTTTTGGGTGCAGCTATTCTTTTGACGATAAGTGTAAAAATAGATATTTACTTATTTAGTTTTCTTTCTTTCTGTAGTTAGTATTCAAAATAAGCCACAGCTGCCTTCACCATGGAAGCGATTTGCAAGGGCTGTACCTGAAATAATGTTTTCTAATTTGGGTTTAAAATATATTCCATCTAGACTCACAGCAGCGGAGCGGATGTTCGGCGCTCCAGTTTTCCAGTTGTCGGCTTTCCAAATAAGCATCCATTACCTTCCACCACTGAACCAGAAATAATATTTACAGTGCTCTTCACATCCGAATCAGTCCATCTGGATGTAGGTTATGCCTGGAAACGTAACCTGTGGCTCCATTTATAACCGAATCTGTTCTGCAGCATGACAGAGCTTCATTAAAATGCAGTAGGACTCTGTGCCTTTGAAAAGTGACAGGAAGGATTTTAATTGCACACTCTGAATATTTCAGAAGAACCAGAAACAGATGCAAATGCTGCACAGATGTAAAACACATGCCACTTTACCAGTGGCGGTACGTTACTAACTCCGAGAGCATTTGTCGTAGTGTTTGCAAAGTAAAACCGATTAAAGGTTGAACAAGGATGGGGAAAAAATGGATGTGAATTTTAGCACGTCAAGTCAAAAGACTTGGGGGAACGTGGGAAGAAAACAGAGAAGGGACTGTGTTTGGGTTTGTCATCAGCCACCAGCAAAATGAGCTGTTCTGCCACCATCTTAATGTACACTTGTCCAGGCTGTAGCCGCGGCAGTGGAATACTCTGATTGGCCAGCTTGATTTTAGTGCACCCTTACAATGTAAAACCTTAAAATGTAACAGCGGATAGATGAACCAGATGCTCTCGGATGTAGAAGATGAAATAGGTGTAATGTGGAGTCGTGAGTAAGTGATACAGAGTCAGCAGATAACCAGAGAATACAAATCGAAAGCCATCAAAACAGACACAGGCAAAACACCAAAATACCGTGCAATAAGGTCAAATGGAAAAGCCAAAAAGGGAAAATCAACAGCGAAATAAGGGTCATACACAGGTAACCGGAAACAGGAGGCAACAAAGACCGCTCTGTACGCAACTAATACGTTGGCAATACATTGTGAAAGTTTAAATTTAACAGGTATTTATACAACATGTGAATGAAAAACAGGTGAACATTGAAATTAGTTTAGCATGTGGTATTGATGTCATAAAGTGGATCATGGGAAGTGTGGATCCTGGATTCGGCGAAGGCAGGGAAAGAGCCTGTAAGTGTAACAGTAAAGCTAGACATTGAAGTAGTCCATCAGTTTCAGTCTCAGTGTAAAAGAAGGTATATCATGTGTTTGTTTTCAAACCTTGGCATGTGTTATATTCATATTGTGGCATACAGGCCTTGAAATGCGTCTTCTAATATTTGCTAGATAGTTCTCACTCATAGCTCACTGAGAAAAGTGTAGAAATTCCAATTTTAAACTTTCAATCCGTATCTGTTTTGTGTTTCCTAGTACGTAGTGGTAAAACAGAAATATACCTAGCAATGGTATACAGTATTTACCATTCACAACTGGAGCAGCCCTGAACTAGACTGGGAGTACAGACTGGATTACAGACACCCCAACCCACAGGACAACCCGGGAAGATGATCGTGTAGGATCACTCTGTTATAGTAATGCAGTTTTAATGGATGATGATCTGTGCATAATTATAAAGCACCTATAAGACATACAGTATTAACACATATAAGCAAGTTATAAACATTTGAAATGTCTCACTGAGTGCTTCAGGTAAAGTGACTCGCATTTCATTATTATTTCAATTTCACTCCCTCTCTCTTTCTCTCCATCCCTCTCTCTCACTTTCTTCCTCTCTCCCTTCTGTCTTTCTCTCTCTTGTCCTCGCTCTCTCTTTCCTCCTCTCTCTCTCTTTGTCTGTATCTCTGTGTCTCTCTCTATCTTTCCCTGTCTATCTCTCTCTCTCCCCCTCTCT
>JAVGWN010003005.1:0-10639 GCA_034552555.1 Semaprochilodus insignis
GGTGACTCTAGCCTTAAAGGTCATGGAGTTACAGCCAAATCCATTTGGTAAATGTGAATATGGACTTAAGCCTCAAGTGGGAAAAGTCAATCATACGAGGCCTAGCGAGGGCACGGAAGGTCCTAGAGATACCAAACATGACACACATTAGCATCATCACACCCTGATGACTTGATCCAAGTTTGGTGACTCTAGCGTGAAATGTCATGCAGTTAGGTCCAAATCGATGTGGTAAATGGTGAATGGATGAGGCCTGACAAGGGAAAGAATTGTTGTAGAGTCACCAAACTTGGGCTACATTATCAGAGTGTGGTGATGACAACATGTGACAAGTTTGGTGACTCTAAGGTCAAAGATTAAGGAGCTGCAGCCAAATCCATTTGTTCAATGTTAATTTTAACTTATGCCATAAAAAAACAATCGTACGAGGACTAGCAAGGGCAGGGAACGTCTTAGAGTTACCAAACTCTGCACACGTTGACATCTCCACAACCTGATGAGTTGATCCAAGTTTGGTGACTCTAGGGATAAAGGTCCGGGAGTTACAGCCTAATCCATTTGGTAAATGTGAATTTGGTCTTAAACTTCAAGTGGGAAAAAATAATCGTACGAGGCCTAGCGAGGGCAGGGAAGGTCCTAGAGTTACCAACCTTGGCACACGTTGACATCACCACAGTCTGATGATGTGGCCTGAGTTTTGTGATTTTAGGGCCAATGGTCAGGGAGTTACGGGCAAATCCATTTCGTTAATGTGAATTTGGACTTAAGCCTCAAGTGGGAAAAACCAATCATATGAGGCCTAGCGGGGGCAGGGAAGGTCCTAGAGTTACCAAACTTGGCACGCTTTGACATCATCACACTCTAATAACGTGGCCTGAGTGTGGTGACTCTAGAGTTAAAGCTCAGGGAGTTACAGCAAATCCATTTGGAAAATGTGAATTTGGACTTAGGCCTGAAGGGGGAAAAAACAAACATACGAGGCCTAGCGAGGGCAGGGAAGGGCCTAGAGTTTCCAAACTTGGCATACGTTGACATCTCCAGACCCTGATGAATTGATCCAAGTTTGGTGACTTTAGAGTGAAATGTCATGGAGTTAGGTCCAAATCCATGTGGTAAATAGTGAATGGATGAGGCCTGACAAGAGAAAGCATTGTTGTAGAGTTACCAAACTTGGCCCACGTTGAAATCACCACACTCTGATAACGTGATCGGATTTTGGTGACTCTAGGGTCAAAGGGCAGGGAGTTAGAGCGAAATCAATTTGGTAAATATGAATTTGGACTTAACCTCAAGTGGGATAAAACAATCATACGAGGCCTAGAGAGGGCAGGGAAGGTCCTAGAATTACCAAACGTGACACATTGACATCACCACACTCTGAAAACTTTGTTTGGTGAGTTTAGGTTTAAAAGGTCAGGGAGTTACAGCCAAATCCATTTGGTAAATGTGAATTTGGAGTTAAGCCTCTAGTGGGAAATACCAATCCTACGAGGCCTTGCGAGGGCAGGGAAGGTCCTAGAGTTATTCAACTTGGCACACGTTGACAGCTCCACACCCTGATGAATTAATCCATGTTTACCAAACTGGGCACAACTTGACATCACTACACTCTGATAATGTGGTCTAAGTTTGGTGGCTGTAGGCTCAAAAGTCAGGGAGTTACAGCCAAATCCATTTGGTAAATGTGAATTTGGACTTAAGCCTAAGTTGGGAAAAATCAACTGTATGAGGCTTAGCGAGGGTAGGGAAGGGCCTAGAGTTACCAAACTCGGCACACGTTGACATCTCTACACCCTGATGAATTGATCCAAGTTTGGTGTCTCTAGAGTGAAATGTCATGGAGTTAGGTCCAAATCCATGTGGTAAATAGTGAATGGATGAGGCCTGACAAGAGAAAGCATTGTTGTAGAGTTACCAAACTTGACATCACCACAATCTGCAAACTTGGCCCGAGTTTGGTGACTTTAGGTTTAAAGGTCAGGGAGTTACAGCCAAATCCATTTGGTAAATGTGAATTTGGACTTAAGCCTCTAGTGGGAAATACCAATCCTACGAGGCTTTGCGAGGGCAGGGAAGGTCCTAGAGTTATTAAACTTGGCACACGTTGACGTCACCACACCCTGATGAATTTTTCCATGTTGGGTGACTCCAGGGGGAAATGTCATGGAGTTGGGTCCAAATCCATTTGGTAATTGGTGCATGGATGATGCCTGATGAGGGAAACGAATGTTGTAGAGTTACCAAACTTGGCACACTTTGGCAGTACCACACTCTGACAAAGTGGACAAAGTTTGGTGACTCTAGGGTCAAAGGTCAGAGAGTTACAGCCAAGTCCATTTGGGAAATGTGATTTTGGACTTCAGGCTCAAGGGGAAAAAAAACAATCATACGAGGCCTAGCAAGGGCAGGGATGGTCCTAGAGTTACCAAATTTGTCACACGTTGACGTCACCAGACTCGGATAACATGGTCCTAGTTTGGAGAGTCTAGGGTCAATGATCAGGGAGTTACAGCCAAATTCATATGGTAAATGTGAATTTGGACTTAAGCCTCAAGGGGGAAAAACCAATCATACAAAGCCAAGCAAGGGCAGGGAAAGGCCTAAAGTTACCAAACTTGGCACACCTTGACATCTCCACACTCTGATTTGATCCAAGTTTCTTGACTCAAGAGTGAAATGTCATGGAGTTAGGACCAAATCCATTTGGTAATTGGTGAATGGATGAGGCCTGACAAGGGAAAGGAATGTTGAAGAGTTACCACAGTTGGCCCACACTGACATTATCACATTCTGATATCGTGGTCCAACTTTGGTGACTCTAGGGTGAAAGGTTACAACCAAATCCATTTGGTAAATGTTCATTTGGGCTTAAGGCTGAAGTGGGAAAAATCAATCGTACAAGGCCAAGTGAGGGCAGGGAAGGTCCTAGAGTTACCAAACTTGGCATACGTAGACATCACGATGCTCTGATAATGTAGTTCACGTTTGGTGACTCTAGGTTCAAAAGTCAGGGAGTTACAGCCAAATCCATTTGGTAAATCTGAATTTGGACTTAAGTCTCATGTGGGAAAAAACAATCGTACAAGGCCTAGCGAGGGCAGGGAAGGGCCATGACTTACCAAACTTGGCACACATTGACATCACCACATACTGATAACGTTTCCCGAGGTTGGTGACTCAAGGGTCAAAGGTCAGGGAGTTAAAGCCAAATCCATTTGGTAAATGTGAATTTGGACTTAAGCCTCAAGTGGGAAAAATCAATCGCACAAGGCGTCGCGGGGGCAGGGAAGGTCCTAGAGTTACCATAATAACAAAAAACATTTTACTTGGGAATTTGGTTCTGGACTAGATTCTGAGGTCGCCTATCGAATTTGGTGCATTTACATCAATAGGGGGCACTATAAAGGCTACGTAACTGTTTCTCAACAACCGTAAGCCCGATCAAGCTGAGATTTTGACTTCATCGTTGAGACAGGCTATAAGTGAATCTCTAAGGACAACATGATACATCAAAATTTATGGACACAATTAGCCAATCAGCTTTCAGTAGGCATTTGACAGGCTTAACATTAACCAACTACATAGACACTTTCTAACAACCAGTGAAGTTTCATACGATTTGACCACTTGGGGGCGCTATTCATAAAAATAAAGAGTTCTTTACACATATTTCTACATGTGGTCATAATACTGGTTTAGCATCATGAGTGCAGTGTTCTGAAAAATTTTGCAATTACAAGAGCATTTGAAAAATTTACACTTTTTGCGCCATCTTTAACTGCTTGCGAACTGCACTTTTCGAACTAGAGTTTTGATCCTAACTTTTCAAAATTGGTCTATAATTACTCTATGGAATGATCAAAAAAATGTTGACTTTTTTTTACTTCTAAATGACTTCTAAATATCAACAAATTACTTTGGTCTTGGCATTTATAGCTAATATTGCTATAACTCCTCATCCTTTTCTCAGATCAACTCAATATTTTATAAGCATGCAGGAACTATGGCTCTGATGAGGTGTACAAATATTGGTGCAGATTGACCTTTAGGGGGCGCTATATCATTTACGCTTTAAATAATTCAAAAGCTTATTACTATGTTATTAAACACTTTATGGATGAACTTCTGGTGTCATTTGATTCAGCTCTCTTTCCTGAAGAACTTTACACATTGTTTCAGAAAATTGACTACTCCTCTGCTATTTTGATCTATTGAGTTAAACACTACATCTTATAAAACCAAGGTCAAAAGATCAATCTTAATAAGACTTGGGACACATGTCTGTCTAAGGCCCCTGATCAAAACACTTCAATACTTTCTGACATAATCTAAGACCATTAACTTTACTTCTCTTTGTCACAGTTGCCCCTTATGTGTGCATTGAGCCTAACAACTTTTAGAACCAAACAACACTGCAAATACAGCTGTTTCAGAAACTGAACTGTTTGTCATATAATACCATGTATGTATTTTTATTATTTATGGCAAACGATCAATAATCTAAACACTTGGATCCTTTCTGACATATACTAAGGCCTTTAATCTCACTTCTATGTACCACAATAGCACCTTATGCTATAAGGGCCTGTATACATAAGCCTTAGCCTATATAATGTTCAAAGCCCACCGCTCATTATTTCGGGCAAATGAAGGGCTTTTGATAAACTCCCACTTCCTTTAGGCTTTGCCTCTCTGTCTGTAAACAAGGTCCAAACTTCTTTAAGCCTTGTGAGGCCTCACTCGTCTAAACAGCCTCACTTGACTTATACGTGCTAGGACCCGAATTGCCGCTTGTGGCTATATTTAATTATGTATTTTTTCAAAAGGATTAATTTGCATATGGCAGCCATATTGTTTACAAAAGTCAACACGTTTTTGATAATTATTAAGGGTCAGGGTCTGGAGGATTTTTTGAAATTTTTTTCAGAATTTTTGTGCTTAAACCATAATACTAGTTGTCAGTAAAAGTAGGTTTTGCATATTATGCAAATTAGAAAACATCTAGGTAGGTGGAGCTTAATGGGCCAAATCACAAAGTGATTTGTTTTGACTGAAGGAATCAGGGAAAAATGTCATTTTGTNGCTTAAACCATAATACTAGTTGTCAGTAAAAGTAGGTTTTGCATATTATGCAAATTAGAAAACATCTAGGTAGGTGGAGCTTAATGGGCCAAATCACAAAGTGATTTGTTTTGACTGAAGGAATCAGGGAAAAATGTCATTTTGTTTGGTCATTTTGGTTTAGGAGTTATAAGCTAAAACGTGTTTTGGCTTGCTATAGCGCCCACCTTTGGCCAATTGGTGCTAGGACCCTAAATATATATATATACCTAAACCTCATATCTTGATTTGTGGCATCACCACTGGCTGCATCTCTTTGTCTTTCAGATGAAGTTAATAAGGACAATAAGTGCTTGGCTGACTGTACAATTTCAGCCTGACTACCCTGTCATCACAAACAACACAGAAATCAATAACAAAAATATGACAAACCAGTAAGGTAAAGATGTAGTTATAAACGGCTAAACATTTCTAAACATAATATAATGAGCCTTGGTACAGTTAATAACTGTACTAAACAATGTGTATGGTAAGCAGACTGTCGGTCAGACATATTTACTGCTTTCTTTGCCAGTCGAAGTAGATTTACAGTCACGTGTTAGTTCTGAAAAACTTAAGCGACCGACACCGTATTAAAAGTTCCACATACATATTGTCTAATAACAATATGTTACGTTTGCAACGTGTCAACGTTACTTAACCCTAAATAAACAAACCACACAAAAGGCAAAGGAAAGAATTAAAATACTTACCGAAGCGGCGCCATTTGAGTTTGCCACCACAGCTGCAGCAGCTGACCTCTTGTAAACAAAGCCGTTTCGCTGTCACGTGATCTTGGGAGTGGAACTTGATTGGCTGGATGTTGGTTCGCTCCGCTTCAGAACGATTGCTCATCCTTGGTATCCTGGATGTTTAACCTGAATATTTTAACTTTGATTTGATTTTTTTATTTGAAATTTGATTTTTAATTTGTTAACCTTCGAAAATAAAGGTGGAAATCAGTTCATCTAAACTACTTGAGTTGAATTTGATGGAAGAAAAAAATCTGAAGCTAAATTAAAATGCAAAAAGTTCAATTATGTGAATTCATATGCTTTTAAATTTCAAAATCTGGTGAGATTTGCTTCCATAGTAAACTGTGAATGGATGAGGCCTGACAAGGGAAAGGATTGTTGTAGAGTTACCAAACTTAGCACACGTTGACATCACCACATTCTGATAACGCGCCCGAGACTGGTGACTCTTGGGTCAAAGATCAAGGAGTTCCAGCCAAATCCATTTGGTAAATGTGAATTTGGACTTAAGCCTCAAAGTGGGACAAACCAACTGAACTCTCTTTTGAATCTCTACTTTCTAGTTTACAGTGTAGGACTAAACTGTTGGTCTAAGGCATGTTGGATTCCAGCTTCACCTAATCCCTAGAGGTCTATGGGAACACTTGGGCTTGGCTTCCTTGAGAAAGTAAGCAATGTGAGGTTAAGCCAGTCCTTGTAGTAAACAGTAGCTGCCATTAGATGGTGCTATATGAAAAATAATTTGGAATCTATTGAGTCATGATAGAGTGATAATATTCTGTAAAAAGTACATTTCAGCCAATGGGTCTGTGAGCTTGTAGGCTTCATAGGCATGTGAAGCTAAGCAAGGTTGCCCATTGTCAGGCTTTGGATGGGGGACCATTCTTTGAATCTCTTAATTGGGCTTGGCTTCCTTGAGAAACTACAGGGGTTGGACAATGAAACTGAAACACCTGTCATTTTAGTGTGGGAGGTTTCATGGCTAAATTGGACCAGCCTGGTGGCCAATCTTCATTAATTGCACATTGCATCAGTAAGAGCAGAGTGTGAAGGTTCAATTAGCAGGTAAGAGCACAGTTTTGCTCAAAATATTGCAATGCACACAACATTATGGGTGACATACCAGAGTTCAAAAGAGGACAAATTGTTGGTGCACGTCTTGCTGGCGCATCTGTGACCAAGACAGCAAGTCTTTGTGATGTATCAAGAGCCACGGTATCCAGGGTAATGTCAGCATACCACCAAGAAGGACATTTTCCTCCACCAGCATCACGTAGTGACCTGGCCACTATCCTGCAAGAAGAATGGCTTAAAATCCCTCTGACCACTGTGCAGGACTTGTATATGTCATTCCCAAGACGAACTGACGCTGTATTGGCCGCAAAAGGAGGCCCTACACCATACTAATAAATGATTGCGGTCTAAAACCAGGTGTTTCAGTTTCATTGTCCAACCCCTATAAGTGATCTTGGACGTAGTAGTACAAAACCGACAATGTTGCTTTAAATGCTCTCTGGTGTTAAGAGTGCTAGTAGTATATAGCATACACCTGTTGTGAAAAAATGATTTATGACCCCTGATTTATGGCCCCTGATTTATGACCCCTCTGTGGCAAGGCTGTTTGATTGACAGGTTGGTTTGATTGACAGGTCGATTTGATTGACAGGTTAGCTGGCTTGTCAGCATGTCGATATACCACAACCCTACCCCCATAAGATTTATGATGGGGATTGTTGAGTGTGTCAGGGACCCCGCATTGGTATATATATATATCCATATATATAGCATTTAAGCACGTTTCTCACTGGTGTTTTTTGTGTGACTAACTCTGTAGCAATGTCTAGTTCCAATGCAAATCTGTCGTCTCTTAGAATTTCTACAGCAACACCTAGTTCTAGTGGTTCAGTTAGCAAACAGTGTTTTGCCCCAAGGAAGAAGCGGTATTATAGGTCTCATGAACACTTTAATAATATTAAGATCAACCTCTTTGATTCTCTGGCTTATGACGTTTCTGGGGTGTGTCAGCCGGAATCACCGCCCACCTGTTGTGTGTGTTCAAAGGATCGACGTCCATACCCAGAGCCGTACAACGAGACATTACCCAGCATTCAAGACACCATGTTTTGGGATTTTCTTCCAGCAGGCCATCCTGGTACTCGTGGGTTTGTGTGGTATAAAGAAACCGAAAACGGTTTTGTTGAGGAATATCGGGTACCATACTTTGATTACGACCCGCCCAACACAGGACCCGCCGTTGTAAAATACAGCTTTGATAGACCATCAGCAACCAACACGACATCAGACAGCTGTTTGTCAGACCATTTTGATGTCGATACCAACGCTGCCTGCGGTACAGATTGTGGTGGTGATCAGCCAATGCCGTGCAACCCGCCAGACAACGTGTGGATGGACCAGCTGTGTGAAGATTTTACCAGAGCAAATATGACATTCCGGAGCGAATCACAAATGTCATCAGAGCCGTCATCAGGGTCGATATCTCAACAGCAGACAGCTCCACCAGCCATGGAAGATGATGAAACACTCATGGAAGCACCTGGATGCGAAACTAAATGCACACCAACCGAAGATGTGGATGGTCAAGTATGTGCTACAGGTCTAAAACTTATAAAGACTGCAGTTGTTGTGATCCTACAACATATCATAGACAACAAACTGAAGGAAACGTGTCTTGGTTGTGAAGTGAACCACCCCAGTCAGCTGCGACATTCGTGTCTGTTTGAGCCGGACATCTTTTTCTTTGAAAAATACTATGATGATATAACACGGACATTGTTCACACCAGGACTGAAACACGCCATAGCTGGTCTTCTAAAGTCTTTTGGAATACAACTACCACTTCTAAAAATTCAAGGGTGTGCTGAAACAGTTGTGTGCGAACTGCAGAGTGAGCCTTACATTGTGGAAAAGTTGCAGGAAATCAGAGAAAACCTGATTGACCATATATCTGGTCAATTTGTCGGCGACGCTGTTGATTGTTGGAAAACCAGTTCAGAGACTTGCAGTACAGTTTAAGACAAAATGGGGAATGTTTGCGGATGTCTGGATTTGTCAGAACATATGTTGAAATACCGTGTGAACTATGAACTGACAAATTTGATGTGTAAATATATTGAGGATAATGTGGTAGATTTTAGACTCTTTAATAATGTACATGATGTTGATGCTAAACGTTTACAAAATTTCAAGAATCAAATAGATATTGTCAAATCGGTGTCAGATGAATGGCTCCACTTAATACACCTATGTATAGATTCTAACGAATCAACCTATGTGACTGTTGGTAAAATTCTGTCTCTTATGCCTAAAAGTAGCGACACGGTAAAAATTAATCATGTTCTTTGCCTGTGTACATACATATTAGACGTTTGTGTGATAAAACTTTCAACAAACAAGCCGATTAATGTTTGTAAAGTGATTGAAACATTAGTTGAATATTTGGTTGAGAGAAATGTGGATGTATGTGTGAAATTTCTAGATTACATTGATGCTTTGTGAGTTGTGAATAAAAATCCAAAATTGGATCATTATTGTTAGTGATGGCATCTATCAACATGTCCGATCTTCTGAAGAATGTGTACTACACGCCGTCTAATTCAGGTTCTTTGGGTGGTAAAAGTCGGTTGAAACAGGCTGTTTTACAAGATGCAGGTGTGCGTCTGTCTAATCGAGAGGTTTCAGAATGGCTAGCTGGTGAGAATGCGTACACGCTTCACAAGCCCATTCGTCGTAATTACAAAAGAAACAGGGTCATAGTATATGGCATTGACACACAATTTCAAGCCGACCTTGTTGATATGACAGCATATACTAATGAAAATGATGGTTATAAATATATGTTGACATGTATTGACGTGTTTAGCAAATATGCATGGACCCGATTGTTAAAAAACAAGTCAGGTTTGGAAGTTACTAAAGCGTTCGCGTCCATTTTAACCGAAGGTACAGTACTTCAAAAATTGCAGACTGACAGAGGTAAAGAGTTTTTCAATAAAGACTTTCAAAAACTGATGTAGAAAAACAAAATCAAGCATTTTGCTACAGGTAGTGAAATAAAGGCTAGTGTCATAGAGCGATTTAACAGAACTCTAAAAACACGTATGTGGAGATATCTAACAGCTATAAACTCCAAAAGGTATACCGATATTTTACAAGACTTAATGCATGGCTACAACAACAGTTATCATAGGAGTATAAAAATGAAGCCCGTCGATGTAACCAAAGAAAATGAAGGCGCTGTGTTTAGAACACTGTATGGTGTGAGAAACAAGCTAGACAAGAACATTATATTTAAGTATAACATTGGTGATGTTGTGCGAATTTCTAAAGTCAGGGGTCCATTTACAAAGGGCTATGAGGAAAACTATACACACGAGTTTTTCACTATATCGGAACGCATCCATCGCCAACCGCCTATTTACAGATTGAAAGATTATGATGGTGATGTTATACAAGGTAGTTTCTATGAACAAGAACTACAAAAGATAAATGTTCCTAGAGAGAAAACATTTAAAGTTGAAAAGATTCTAGACAAAAAAAAACAGGGTAAAAAAACAATGGTTTTAGTGAAATGGCTGGGTTGGCCTTCCAAATTCAACAGTTGGGTTCCTGAAAACGATGTAGTGGACATTCAGAAACCTTAAAAGACGTAACACTTGTTAAAAGCGCTCATTCCCACAAATGACAAACATGGGTGACTACGGTTTTTGTATTACTTTACCATGCAATGCGTCCATGTCTGTATACCCTGATAATCAAATTTCTAA
>JAVGWN010003006.1:0-10639 GCA_034552555.1 Semaprochilodus insignis
TCTCTCTCTCTCTCTCTCTCTCTCTCTCTGTAGTTTGTGTGTGTGTGTGTGTGTGTGTACACTTTCTCAGGATGAGTCGGGGGCGTGTGGACTCCCAGGATTCCCTGGAGCCAGATGATGAGGTTATGCCATACAGTGACGATGAGACTGATGATGAGTTGGATGAGCAGGATGAAGATGAAGAGGAGGTGCAGCCGACCGTCCCAGCAGCAGAACCCGGTGCGTCTCCACTTATTTCACTGCCACTTTCATTGTAACATAAAATATCACAATGCTTTACTGATATATCACCATATTACACTGGATTAGCCGGACCATGTCCTCTCTGAAAGGCTCCATGGAAAACCGAATTTTCCTCACTAGTATGTAAACGTGTTTCAGGACGTGCCGTTAGCTCTGCAGTCCATACGGTCCACATATGGAAACTAAGCAGCAAAAACAGCCTGTTCTGAATTCCCTGTTTTTGTGATGTCACTAAAGCCAACACATTTACATATATATCCACCTCTTCAGCCTACAGGAGTTTAGCCCCGCCCACTCACACTGGAGCTATAAGCAAACTGTTTTTTAACTGAAGCATGATACAGGTCAACCAATCAGAACACAGGTTATTTACATAGTGGTAGCAAACACAGCTTGTTTACTTGTAATGAATAAAGTGAAATTGATATGGATAGATGGATAGATGAAAAATGATTAAGTAGACTCAGCAGACAAAAAATGAGTCACCTTGCGTGTTTAAGGTGGTAGTACCTTTAGGATGATGGGGCTACAAATACCTGCGGGGTGTGAGTGACGGGATCCATAGATTGGGAAGAGGTGTTACAGTGCAGGGAATGTCTCGTTCCATGTGTGGAAAATGGCTCCAGAGCAGATGTTAATGATTGGCTAAAAGGAGTGACTGCATTTGGGCGTGCCAAAGACCATAGTGTGAAGGAAGTAGCTGGATCTGCAGGTGTATGGGAGCGTATGGTCATGTGGGCCTGGCTCCAAATCTGGCCTAGATTGTAGTGGGGTGAGTGTTCATCAGAATGAGCCTCAGAAAGTTAAAATATACAGGTCTGAAGATTAATAAAAGATGAACTCGCTTTAGAGGATCAGTTTTAGAGTGAAATAGCCGAGGGTAGCTAACAGCTAGGCTAAACGTATTTCAGGTGAACTGAGCAGCGTTAGCAGCAGCTAGCTCTAAACAGTGGATACAGTAATAACAGCTCTGAGGTAAATGTGAGGTAACTGGTCATGTGACTGTATTAATATACTACACTGTAGGTCAGAACTTGTTACTGTACTGTATACTACACACAGGGGGCGTATACAGTGTGCAGTACATACTACTGTAGTATGCAGTGTGCGGTATAGCAGTGTGTCATGTCGAATACAGCTACAGTTATACTCGGAGTGGGCTGCGTTTAGCTCCCCAGTGTTACCCACCAATACAACCATGGAGAGGGACCAAGATGGCTGGTGGATTCACCACATTCCAGCGCACCACATTTTCTCCACTTGTCATATGATCCACTAACACCACTTTACTGTTGTTCTCTCGGTTACAGAAGCTGGATGGCAAGTCAAAGCGAATGACCGAGATTTCTGCAAACTTCCAGAATTCCAGAAGAAGGTCTTCCTGTGCTTCAAGAAGAGCAAATACTCTGTAAGCGTGCGCTTTATCTCCCATAGCTTCCTCATGGAAAAATCTGCCTCAGCTGTCCGAATGAAACCTGAACCTGTTTGTTGTTTGTGGAGGTGTAGGCTGCGGGGATGGAGGTTGGTGTCCGTACAGTATGAAGCCATGCGTGTCACATACATCAGAGCTTTTCCTTGTTTGAACCAGCAACACTTGCTAGAGTGCACTGTTCAAGGTCACATTTGCATGCAGGCTGAGATGTCCCTGCTGCGGTGATATGGATTCGCACTACTAGGGCCTTAGTTGTGTAAAACCGTGTTTACTGTGGTACTAAAGGAGGAATTTCCGAATTCCCTTAGGAGACCCCACCTCCCCCTCGGAGAAAAGAGGTGGTGATCATAAGCAATTAGCTGAACAGTGGTATGAAAATGTGTTTGCCCTTAACCTGATTATGTAAGCACGTTGTTGTGTTCCATGAAGTGTTGGTTAGCCCACTGTGCTATTACCCCACCCAACCTAGCGCGAAGAAAGGCTAGCGCGCCAGACAGGTGAAGCGAACCTGCACTGTGGGCAAAGCAGCTAGTGGGCACTGTTGGAGAACAACAGAACGCTGTGCAGATGGTCCGAGCGACTTTCTTAGCCAACCGCCCTACACCCAAACACCCTAATTAGTGCTAATTAGTGACATTTAAGTGTTTCAGCTCATCCAACTAATTTTAATATAAGATAAAGTGACACGAGAAAACACAAAAAACTTTCATTACTCCATTTATTAAAGATTAAAATTTATTTTAAACCTGTATTACCCTTGTGAGGCAGTAACTGCCTCCCTCAAACCTAATAACTGTCACTCTTGGCAGTAACAAGTGCAACATTTGTGATAACAAGCAAAGCCTTTTACACTCAAAAGGAGGTCTTGGAGGTCTTCTAGAAGGAGATGAGCCTTGGTGTTCATTTCGGCCAGCAGTGGGTTTGCGCCTTGCGACTCTCCCACAAAGACCGTATTTGCCTCTTTGTCGGTCTGCTGGAAACATGTCCGGCCACTCTTTAGACGTTCGTCTGGGTTCTTTTGTGACCTACTGGATGAGTCATCAACATACTCTTCCTGAAATTTTGGAAGGCCCGCCACTCCTGGGAAGGTTCGCCACCATTCCCAGTTTTCTCCATTTGGGGATAATGACTCTCACAGTGAGGTTTACTGGAGTACCAGTGAGCCTTAGCAATGGCTTTGTAACCTATTTCAGACTGCAAGAAGACTCATTTCAGTGACTTTGCTTGGCTTCTGTATTTGAATCTCTTTAGAACGCGCCATCATGTTTGAGGTTTGAGGACTTCTAGCTGCTTCACACTGCCAGACAGGTATATATATATATATATACAGGGGTTGGACAATGAAACTGAAACACCTGTCATTTTAGTGTGGGAGGTTTCATGGCTAAATTGGACCAGCCTGGTGGCCAATCTTCATTAATTGCACATTGCACCAGTAAGAGCAGAGTGTGAAGGTTCCATTAGCAGGTAAGAGCCAGTTTTGCTCAAAATATTGCAATGCACACAACATTATGGGTGACATACCAGAGTTCAAAAGAGGACAAATTGTTGGTGCACGTCTTGCTGGCGCATCTGTGACCAAGACAGCAAGTCTTTGTGATGTATCAAGAGCCACGGTATCCAGGGTAATGTCAGCATACCACCAAGAAGGACGTTTTCCTCCACCAGCATCACGTAGTGACCTGGCCGCTATCCTGCAAGAAGAATGGCTTAAAATCCCTCTGACCACTGTGCAGGACTTGTATATGTCATTCCCAAGACGAACTGATGCTGTATTGGCCGCAAAAGGAGGAGGAGGCCCTACACCATACTAATAAATGATTGTGGTCTAAAACCAGGTGTTTCAGTTTCATTGTCCAACCCCTGTATATATATATACACCAGTTATACCATATAAGTGATGTTTAGATTCAGCAGGCCTGGCAGCAGTCATGACTGGGTGTGGTAGCGAAATTAAACCCAGTAGTCAGTAGCTAAGTGGTAATTACAGGTAGAGCTGAACAGCCTTTTTCCTTTAATGAATGAAATCATATTTGTCTAATATTAAAAGTAGTTTGATGATCTAAAACATTCAAGTTGACAAATATGCAAAAATTGAAGACACTAGCAACTTGCTTACCTCATGCGGTCTGGTAGGCTTGGCTAATCAAAGTACCACGTAGCTGACAGCACTGTTAGCCTAGCTGAAGGTAGCGAAGCAGGTGCCTTCTGAAGGCTGTCGAGCCATAACTGGCTTGCAGTGTGAAATGTAGCCACTGGTCACTGACCTATACTTATCCTATATAACTTATGACGTTATAGTGTTAGGCAGAGGTCCTCAAGCCGGTCCCCTGCCCCCCCAGACAGTCAGCATTTATAATGCCTAAGGGTGGAGCAAAAACGTGGACTGTCTGGGAGGGCCTGAAGACCAGTTTGAAGACCTCTCGAGTTAGGGGATGAGTCATGCTAAGTATGGCTCCCATGCATCATTGAGTCACGATTTCAGACCCAACCAAAGATCTCGGAAGGGTTTAACGGTCCACAGTTCGGTGCTACGTAGTCCACAGCCTTTTCACATCTCTGGATTCCGGAAGGACTGTAACGTTTACCTTCACCTTTAAAGTTGTGACTTCCAAGATGGATTGTTCTGTTAGAGATACAGCATACAGATATGGCCATAGCGTGTTCTCTCAGTACTTCTGGAGTTCATTGTATTTATCCTGCTTCTTTTGTACTATCAGTTCCTCAGATAGCATCATTGCTATTAGTCTCATTAGCTTTAGTTTACTGGAACGGATAGGCCACCTTCTAAAGACGTGCGTCACCTTAATCAAGGCAATGAGCTGAGCTTGTTGTTGTAGAATCTGGCCGTAATCCAGTTAATCAGATCTGGAGTAAATGAGTATTCCTGTTACAGCTCCGTTTAGCTGGAGGTGTTGGTGCAGTTTTCCTTTGACCTCAGGCAGAGCCACAATTACACTATAGGATTTCCCGGCACTGCTGTATTCGTCCAGGTGCTTTGTTGGAAGTAGGTCAGCAAGGTAGGGCCAGCTGAGGTTACCTGTGCTTCAGTGTTGTGTGTTTGGGATGGAGATCAGTTTGTTGAGTCACTAAATATTAGAGTCAGTTTCCTTTGGCCTGTGTGCTCTTCCTGCTTGGTGAAGCATGTGACACTGGAATCTGCGTAGCATCCGACCCTCCCCTGTGGGGGAAACGGAGACCTGACATTCCTCTCCCTATTCATCTCTTACCATCTTCGCTGATCTTCGTTGTTGCCTGCAGCCGGGTGCACCTGGTTCCCACCCACAGCAAGCTCGTAGAGTTAATGAATTTAATAGTCTGCGTGATAATTTTTTGTGTGCAAAAGTTTGGGCGCCCCAGGTCAAATGGCGTGCTGTCGAATATCTAAGAGTACACAAGTACAAACACCCTCCACATAGAGCACACCTACTTTTGCATGCCACTGGAATATGATTGTATTAATAAGGCATTTTGATTGGTTCCTATTAGTTCACACAATGAAATGGGACGCTGGCTTTCTCACAGTATGTAACAAAATGCACTTAACTGGAATTTTCCCAATATTCCGAATCTAAAGAGTCATTCCGAGTGGGCTTTGGTGTGAGATGTTCTTCACAGTGGTGGTGATGGGAACCAGGGGGTCACCATGTCTACGACACACATACACCCATCAGCCATAACATTAAAACCACTTCCTTGTATCTACATCCATGTTATCAGATCCACTGACCATATAGGACACTCTGTAGTTCTACAGTTCCAGACTGTAGTCCGTCTGTTTCTCTGTATACTGTATTACCCTGTTCTTCAATGGTCAGGACCCCCACAGGACCACCACAGAGCAGGTATGATGTGGGTGGTGGATCATTATCAGCACTGCAGTCACCCTGACGTGGTGGTGGTGGTGTGTTAGTGTGTGTTGTGCTGGTGTGAGTGGATCAGACACAGCAGTGCTGCTGGAGTGTTTACCAGTCAAAAGTTTTGACACAGCTACAGGGGTTAGTGTGTAGTGTGTTGATCGGACCCTTGAAGGGAAAGTCTGTTAACTTCTTAAAGACTGAATTAGTCAGAAATGTTGGTGGAGTTCCCCTTTGGCCTTTTTTTATTTGACACGTTAATAGTGTAATAAACTCTGGATCGATTCTAGGAACAGATTTTACTAAACCACACTCAAGGTTTATTTACCCCTATTAAAAATCATTACTCAGTCTGAGAGGGAGGGCGAGAGAGAAATGAGATAGATAAGTCACAGTTATTGAACAAAGACAGGCGTCAGTGACAGGGGGAGGAATGCTGTAGTTCAGGGACTGACTCTGTTTCCTGTTGCTGGTAAATGCCGATTTTATGCTTCCCTGATCTTCGACTGGAGCAGCAGATCATCCTGACAGTGCAGCGAGTCAGTGCCTGTGACTCAGCTACGCCAGTTCAGCAGTAACTGCTTTAAAATGGTGACACACGAGGAAAGCACAGCAGTTCATGATTTATGATTTGGTGAGGCTGAAATAGATATGACCGATATGATTGTATTGATTGCAGAAGCCCTTAAAGGGGAATTCCATTGATGTTCTCCACAGTTCAATACGTCATTCAGAATGGGGATTGGTGGGAAACGGTTCATTGTACAGTGGTGATGGGAACCAGGGGTCTATTACAGCCATTCTATTTACTATCGATACCACCAGTGAACCTACACAGACCTATGACTCCTAAGCTTACAGATACATGGTCACATCAGAATATTAGGTCCACCTCCTTGTACCTACCCTCACTGTCCATTTTATCAGCTCCACTGACCATATAGGAGCACTCTGTAGTCCTACAGTTCCAGACTGTAGTCTGTTACTCTGTATACTGTATTACCCTGTTCTTCAATGGTCAGGACCCCCACAGGACCACCACAGAGTAGGTATTATGTAAGTGGTGGATCATTCTCAGCACTGCAGTGTCCCTGACGTGGTGGTAGACACCTCAGTATCACTGCTGGACTGACAATTGTCCACCAACCAAAACTACCCAGCCAGCAGCATCCTGCGGGCGGGGTCCTGTGGGTATCGTCGTCCTGTGACCACTGATGAAGGACTAGAGGATGACCAACACTGCACTGTGCAGCAGCAGATGAGCTATCGTCTCTGACTGTACATCTACAAGGTGGAGCAGCAAGGTAGGAGCGTCTAATAGAGTGGACAGTGAGTGGACACAGTGTTTAAACACTCCAGCATCACTGCTGTGTCTGATCCACTCACACCAGCACAACACACACTAACACACCACCACCACCACATCAGGGTGACCGCAGTGCTGAGAATGACCACTCTTACCTGGGAGTGATGTGCAAACACAGGTAACCCTAGATCCAGGTTAACCCCAGCCTTATACAGATTTCCATGTGTTCACTACCATCAGATCTTCATGTTTTCTGACGTATCTTCATGCATTGCTGTTTTTCAGGGAAATGCTATCAAGACCTACAAGTACAACGTCTTGACCTTCCTACCTCTGAACCTGTTCGAGCAGTTTAAGAGAGCGGCCAACCTCTACTTTCTTGCCCTGCTCATCTTACAGGTATGTGACGGACCGCCGAGTGGTCCGTGTTACGTAACGTTTCTTTTTTTTTGCTCATATTAACTCATACAGTTCATACATGAAAAGCTTTAATTTCATCATGGTTATGATGTCACAACCACCTTAGCTATGACCACTCATTCAGTCCATGGCAGTTTAGAATATGTTGTTTATGGTTCTACATAGCACCGAAAACAGGGTTCCTCTATTATTACAAGCTCAACTTCATCATAACAATAGCAGGTCCCTTAGTAACGCTTCCTATGAATCCTGTATTCATAGTGTTATAATGCATTTATAAGGTGTTATATGGCATACATAACACCTCTTAATACATAATGGCATACGCTTGTGTAGTTACTTACAACTAGTTGTAATTACATCCATAACACTTTATAAAACAAGAGTATGCAAGTTTATAATGTCAGGTTCATAATGCGCTATAATATCTGTTCATAAGAGCATTATAAGCATGAATGTTGTAGTAGATTAGCTATGGCTGTAAACAAGCCCTGCTTGTGCAGCTGTTACTAAACCAGTATAACCAGTTAGACAATCTCACTTCGCCTAGAGCCTGCAAAGACCACTTATAATGCTCTATGAGGTGTAATAACATTTAGATGATATTAAAACTGACGTCAGCCTGTAATGGTGAATTACAGCGTTAATGTCTACAGTGTTCTTAATGGGCAGATGTTATAAGGTGTTATGGAACCTGACATTATGAAGTTGCATACTCCTGCATTATCAAGTGTAATGCATGTCGTTATAACTACATAAGAGACATTAAACAAGCTTATGCCAAGTATTATTAGGTGTTGTGTGCTATATAATGCCTCATAAATGCATTCATAGTGCATTACTAATGCAAGTTTCATAGGAAGTGTTAGCAATCCTTTTTTATTGGTGCTGTTTAGAACCATATACAGAGCATGTTTACAAACAATCTAAAGATCGATCTGTACAGTTTATAGATCTAACGTGTCTTTGATCTACTCCATTCACTGCAAGCAGATTATGTTTTAAATATGAATTTGATTTCATGTTGATTCGTATGAATTCAGCCAACACTCTAATGGTCGTCATGGTTTTCTGGTTTGTGTTTTCTGCTTCAGATCATCCCGCAAATCTCCACACTGCCCTGGTACACCACTCTGGTGCCCTTAGTGCTGGTGCTCGGCATTACTGCCATCAAAGACCTGGTAGATGATCTGGTAAGTTATTGTGCTGGGTTTTTATTAATGCACATATGTCTAATATTAATACCTGTATAAATAGAAAGCACTGGAATTAAATAAAGTGAAATCATTTTTAATTATTGGTATTATAATAATAATAATAATAATAATAATAATAATAATAATAATAAGGTGTTGCTAAAAATGAATGGGAGAAACAAGGGATGAATAAACGACACAGAGGAGTGCGGGTCAGTATGTCTGTGGACTAGAGTTTGGGGATCTGTCCTGAGTGAGTACATGCAGTTTGGTGACTTTAGGATAAAGCTGACAACAGGGTTTGGGTAGAGCCAAAAGGGATGGGGAAAAAAAAGACAAACAGACGAGCGCAGGTCACAAAAACATTTAATTTGCGCCTGGGGGTCTGCCCTGAGATAGTGTATGTGAAACACTGTCTGTTAGTCGAGCAGAAGTACTGCAGATGGGCGTGTACTTTTCTACCTCATTCATTCTTAATGGGAAAAACTTTTCCCGATCAGACCGAACATTCCGTAGTTGGAGCGATGTCAGATGCAGAAAACTGTGGGATGAGTTAGCAGACAGAAAATGTGTACGAAGAAGAGAAGTTAGGAAAAATTTCATAATTCAGCAGTTTTTCCATAAAACCTTACATCGCATCAAAGAACTATATGCAAGCACACCATTCCTGATCAGACCGAACATTCCAGAGTTGGAATGTTGTTGATATCTCGAAAACTCTGGGACAAGTTTTTCCGGACAGGAAATGTGTACCAAGAAGAACTCCCCAATATCTTCCTCCAATAGTTCTTCAGAATGATCCTAAGAAACAGCCTATCAGATTCCTGACCCGTTGTCAAACTGCGGAATTGTCCTGAAAGCTGTGGAAGTGGGTTTCTTCCTGAGACCGGTCGGTGAATGAGGCCCAGCAGTGGCTTGTTTACTTTGGGATCTTTTATTGTGAAGTTTTTGTTTGTCTGAGCCAAACCAATCAGAGTAGGGCATCTAAACAGAGCTGTGTAGAATCAGAACGGTTAACACGAGATGGTGAAAAACTGAATTGAACTTTGACCTCAGTATGGAAAATTGCATCATCACACCCCCTAGTGATGACCCTGTCTTCATCTGCCATTCACTTACAGGCTCGACACAGGATGGACAAAGAAATCAACAACAGGAAGTGTGAGGTGCTTCTTGACGGCAGGTAAGTGAAGCTGGAATTCAGGATTGTTGTCAGTACAAACACACACACACACACACACACACGCACACACACATATATCATAAACATATTCATAAATTCATAATTAGAATTCTACTCATAAATAGAAGATCTCAGTATGAGTATGTCATCATTGTATCATTGTGTCATTGTTTGTCTCCTTGTTCCAGGTTTCAGGAGACCAAGTGGATGGACATTCAGGTTGGGGACGTGGTCCGACTGAAGAAGAACGACTTCATTCCCGTAAGGCGGCTCTCGTTTGGGGGCTCTGTTCTGTAGTAGAAGAGGGATTAGAGTCTGAAATGGTGGTCACTCTGACTTGTGTCGGTCTTGCTCACCTTTAGATTGTGTGACCACATTTCTTGGTCTGTTCCGTTCATGGTTTCTTTTTGATAGTGATATATGTTGAAGTTAATTAGTGATTCTCTGGTTTTACCTCATGTAGGCGGACATTCTGTTACTGTCCAGCACCGACCCAAACAGCCTGTGTTACGTGGAGACAGCAGAGCTCGATGGGTAAGAGTCTGTTAGCAGATTTCAGATTTTAGTGTCAGATACATATTATCTTTCCTCTTTTGACTAGAAAATGACCCGTATAGACTTTATTACTAAGATCAAAATGAAGAATAATAGTAATATTAATAAATGTTAAATGACATTTTTATTATTAATGAAGTTAATAATAAAACAATGTTTTAAGAGGTTTTACTAGGAGTTAAAATGGTTTAAAAGTACACACATATACCACTATATGTGTATATACAGCTCTGGAAATAAATAAGATCCCACTCCAGTTTCTTCCTAAATCAGCATCTCCACATGTACAGCAGGTTCTTAGTGAGGAACAGAAGGTTGGGTTCTAGCTTTACTGGCAGATACAGTGAGCGTCTGGTTCATAAGAACAAGGTCAAGCAGCAAACACACAGGACAACACAGCTACAGACTGGCAGAGGGCCAAAACCACTCTCTACTGACCGTGATGAG
>JAVGWN010003007.1:0-10638 GCA_034552555.1 Semaprochilodus insignis
AACGTTTACACATAATGTTCTTAAATCTTAAATTCTTTCTCTTATTTATTATTTATATGCTATACTGAGATAATCAAAGAGGCCATATAGTGATGAACTAAAAATGACAGCCTGCCACCGGAACAGGCATCTGAATGTGCCACATCATTTAAGGTGGAACGGCAAACAAGAACTAGAAAAGTGCAATGCCTGAAAAAAGTGCCGAGTGATTGTGCAGCTTAAGATTGTTGCTAGCTAGTTGCTAAGACTCTAACTACCTGTTGCAAGACTCGTTTCCTGGAACTGATTCAGACTCTCGACTCCTGCTGCTGGAATGGATGGAATCGACTCCTTAACCTCACTTCACATTAACAGAGATTAATAAGACAGCGGAGCCAGTGATAACTATAGACTAGACTGTAGTTGGTCTAGTATTTGCCCGCATCTGTTTTTACTTTTACAGTCCACCTTAAGTGACGCAGCAGTCACTTTGGGATTCTAGATCTGTGGTTGCATCAGACAGAGCCACGTGTCCTACTGGGACCAGCCAGCAGGGGCGCTAGTTCTGTGGCTGCCTCAGACAGAGCTACATGTCTTACTGGGACCAGCCAGCAGGGGCGCTAGATCTGTGGCAGCCTCAGACAGAGCCATGTGTCATACAGGGACCAGCTAGCAGGAGATCTAGACCTGGGGTTTCTTCGGAGAGAGCTATATGTCATACTGCGGCCAGCCAGCAGGGGCGCTAGATCGGGGAATGCCTCTGGCAGAGCTACTTGTTATACCGGGACCAGTCAGCAGGGGGAGACTCTAGATCTGTGGTTGCCTCGGGCAGAGCTACATGTCACACTGGGACCAGCCAGCAGGGGCACTAGATCTGTGGTTGCGTTGGACAGAGCTACGTGTCATACTGCGATCCGCCACCAGGGGCGCAAGATCTGTGGCTGCCTCAGGCAGAGCTACATGTCATACTGCGACCAGCCAGCAGGGGGAGGCGCTAGATCTGTGGTTGCCTCCCTTTTTTGTTTTTAGAGTCGAGGCCCTATCCACATGGTCTAAACTGATTGAAATCTAAATTAAAACTGAAGAAGAAAGTAAACAGCAGAACGGCCTCAGACAATATCCTGACACCAGACCTCGGAATTGGTATTGGGAGAGCAAAGTCGGATCAGTGTGTCCCAAAAGCTTATGTTCAGAAACAGCCCTGGATCTTTGCAACTGCACTAACTGAACAATTCGAGTTGAAAGCCACAAGCATTTTTTACCCCCACTGGTCACTCACTTAGCATTACCGGGACACGTTGCTGCAAGCGGCACCATTTAACCCCAGCCCGGAGTCGCAGTCCAGACCACAGCCGACGCGAAATGGATTTGACAAGGTTTATTGAATTAACCTGCGGGCTGAGGATAAAAGGACATGCAGAACTGGGCTAGGAATTGCGGCCGGCGCCTTGCTGTCGCTTGATGGGTGAAACCCCCTTCGGCCTTAAAGATAAACAGAGAGCGCGGAGGAGGCGAGCAGAGGGAGGGCGTGACTAAACGACACAAACGGTTTATGACGACAGGGTTTATTTACGGTCAGATGCTGGTGGCCTGTCCTCTGAACTCCAGGCATTCCATAAGTCCATTTACAACCACATTACACAGTCAAAGACCCGGCCTAAAAAGATCCTAGTGTTGCAGCGCCGGAGCAAGATGTTCTCACAAAGGCCGGATTTCTCAGTGGAGCTCGGTAACCGAAGCCCAAACTGAGGATACTTCCCGAAGCAATGCCCTGCAACTCCCCTCCTACTGGACAGACTTGACTTTTGAGGTTATCTGGCTAGCTGAAACATCCTGCCCCACGCAACGCTTCAGACGCAACGAGCATGCAGTTCAAAGCCCTCCAGCTCGGCTTCCCCCACATACCGTGTGATCAGAAAGAGCTCGAGTGGTCCGCAGCTTCTCTGCTGGGCTGCAAATGAGGAGAAGGTGAGCAGCCGAATAGTGTTCGGTGGACTCACAGCAGGAGATGACCAGGCCTCGCGTTCCGGCACCGCGCATGCATTATTCCTGCTGCTCCAGATTAAAATGTATGACTGGCTCTCTTCCTCCGTCTCAAAAACAGACTGTCAATCATCCGCCATCCTTCAGCCACTGTCTGGCTTGGACAGCCAGTCGGCTTCTCAAACCACTGAATAGCACATCTGCTGATAGGGCTGCTCATTCAGTGAGTTCCCAAACATCATCTGAGGCAACACAGGAGCATCCTACACTGAGGGCTCAGTTTATGCGGCAGTACATGGTCTGGTCCAGCCACAGCTCAATCTCATTGTGTTGGACTACACTGTAAATTACATCACAACATCATGGATGTCATCAGCACTTCCCGACTGCATGCTTGCTAATACAGAGCACAATAAGTTTTGTTCTTCAACTCCAGGAGAATTTAGACCCGCTTATTTGACCAACATGCTTGCACACAGAGAATCTGACCTCCGCACTAGGTAAGCGCACTAGCCCGGAGCGGTGTGCAGCCCTATCCGCAGTGCCCGGGTAGCAGTTTGGGGGGTAAGGTGCCTTGCTCAAGGCGTTTGTCGGTTCAGGGGATTGAACCAGCGACCTTCCGGTTATAAGGCTGGTTCCTCCAGGAGGAGTGAGCCAAAGAACAGACCTTTGGATATTAATGGAGCACTTTGTTTGTTCCAAAGGCGGACTCTGCTAAGAACCTTTCCTGGTAGCGCCTAGCGACTGTGGGCGCTTGACAGTAGATGTTCCTCAAAGAGACACACCTCCAAAGATCAGTCTTAGAAGCTGGTTTAACATTTTCAGCTTCTTCCCACCATCCAAATAACCCCAAACACATTCAGTGGTGTTGAGGTCTGGACTCTGGGGACTCTGGCGTCAGCCCAGTCTTCCCTAGGTCAGTGAGGAGCTTCTCGGACAGCTTCCAGAATAGCGTTGAGGTGTCCTCTCACACTGGAAGGATGGATATGGATGTTCTGAGATCTGAAGCGGATCTGAGCGGAGCTTGATGTTCTTCTCCTCTCTCTGAGAGCTTTAAGTGCTGCTTATCTGAGGAGACAGTGTTGGTGGGTCTCGCAGCCTTTCCAGGTGGTTGTTAGGAGACCCATTTAGCTTTTAATCAGCTTTCGAACTGGGGGAACCCAGGACTGCTGTAACGTGTGCATAACGGTTTGTTATTTGTGCGATGGTGCGTAAGTGCTCCAACAGGTCAGCTGGCTAACTGGCTATAGCGAAGTTTGACAAGGTCATGCTGCTATTTCAGTCGGTCCAGCTCTTACACCCAGTGCACTCCCGCTCTCTCAGTCTCTCTCCCTCTCTCCCTGCTGTAACAGCAGGGGCGGCTACGGAGAAATTTAGAAAGAGATGGCAAAGCAGACTGTGTTAGACGCTACCCCTGGCTTCTCCTTCATCACTCGCGCTGCATCTCTCTATGGTGGGGGTGGGAAGGATTGGCACCGCAGGGCATTGGGTGTTGTGTGAAATTGTTTCATTACTGTTCCATACCAGCCGCACACTCTCACACGCTCGCACCCCACCTGCATGCACACAAACATTTCATTCCCTATGCCTCAGTAGGATAAATGAACTGCTTGGGAGGAGGTGGAAAACGTCGAGAACAACAAGACTGGGAGACCACGGAGGGTGAAATAGTATGAGAACGTTCTTAAAACAGGAATTTTTTTTTTCGGATGCTCTCAAAGTTGCCGTGATCAGGCGTCTACTAAAGATACACAATTTTAGATTCACCAGTTATGAGCAATAAAACTACTGCCATGGACATGTAGCCCCATTTCAGAACAAACACTGATCAGAAGAACACTAGAAAAACGGGTTTCAGGTCACCAGGACGAGGTCACGGTCCTGAAACAGCATTGCTAAAGATGATCTCAGAGTCAACCATGATGAAAAAAGGGGTCACGGTCCTTGTAAGTCCTTGTTCTGTTAGATACAGCGTTTGATATGGTAGACCATGAATCGTCCTCGACGTGTAGGCCTTAAAGTGCATTTCATTAGTCTAGCTGAGCTTCACACCAATAGGATATGCACTATGGTGTTCCACAGGGTTCTGTACTAGGCCCGCTTCTTTTCTCACTATTAAGGCTTCCTGTACATGCTTTATTAATAAGCACTGAGTCAAATAAACTAACTAACAACCTGTTTGTCTTTGACTGAGAAATTTTAAACTTTTTAATTAGATTTTTTTATACATTAATTACATTAGAATTAAATACAGACAAAAACAGAAATTCTCATAATTGGTACAGAAGCAAGAAGAACAAAAGTTTAAACGAGCTAGAAAGTTTGGCTCCCCAACGGAAATATGAAATTTGAAATTACATTAGATTAGAAGGTTATGAAAACATAATTCTTAGTAAGACAAGTTACACCTAAATTCCCTCCTGGTGGTCCTAATCTTGAGTAGAGCTTGAATAATTATGGCATAATAATTGTGGGCAGTCGTGGGCTAGACGTTAGGCAACCGGTCTTGTGAGCGGAATGTCGCCGGTTCGGTCCCATGAACTTCAGCGACGCGACTGAAGTGCCCATGAACAAGGCACCTAACCCCCAGCTGCTCCCTGGGTGCCTGGCTGCTCATACTGCTACCCAGCACGCCGGGCAAGTGTGCTCACTGCCCCCTAGTTTGTGTCCGTATGAGGGTGTTTCGCTGCACGGACGGGATAAACGTGGGGGTCAAATTCCTCAGTCTGCGAGCACAAATGGTCAATGATTCTAAATTACCCTTACCTATGTGGTAAACTACACAAGCGCCTCAGTCTTCCTCTGTCTGAGTGAGCGACAGAGGCTAGCCACCAAGCGGAAGCAACCCTTGCAAGTGTAACTGAGTTATCAAGCACCCGATCACCTACTCATTCTCTCATTTGCCTGTTTGTCCTACCAGCTATACTACGTGTCGCAGGACGGGGGTGCTGGACTGAGGGATGTCCGTCAAACATGCTCATTAGAATATTAGGACCACGCCCACACAGATCTCATAGAAGTTCGTTTTTTTCAGGCAGCTTTAGCATCAATTTCAGTTCTATGCCGGTTTGTGATAGTTTCCCAGGGCTGTAAGTCGGGTATTAGTGGTGGGAGATTGGAAAGGTGCTCTCTACATAAGTAATGAAGGAAATGAGGAGGTGGGGGGGGCATCAATTACTCTACCCAATCTGCCAGGAGGAGAAGAAGACAAGACGTCAAGAGCATCGCTCCTTCAATTTTCATTCAATCTGCTCTGCGCTCGTACAGGGGCATCGATTAGCGCTAGCTGCGGCTTTGCCTATACAAAACCTCTGCTCCCGATCCATCTTCCTCCCCCCGGCGCACACACGCTGAAGCCTCTGAGTGCTTTTTTTATGGTGTGCTGCGTTCCTGAGCGAGGACGGGCTGAATAGAATGGTGATGAGTAGAGAATAGCGCCCGCTACACCAATCTGACTCATTACGCCACTTCCAGCACCTGCTCGTTCCGCTTTTTATACGGCGGGTGGGAGGCAAGGCGAGAGGTGCGTCGACGGCGGCACTGGAAAGGATGAACATTTCATTTGGTTTTGTGGAGGCGGAGCCTGTTCCTCTCCAGGAAGAAGGTGCTGAAGGGTTATGTCAACACTCGCAGCGGCGATGGGAGAGATGTGCTTCATTCAGAGCCTCCATGAATGCAGATCAGTTCCGCGGCCTGAGGTTTCTCCCTCCCACCTCGGGGAAGGTGTCTTAACCTTGCGCCGTTCCGAGGTCCGCAAGCAGCCGAACCTGTCGGAGATTGGCCGTGAGCCGTGAAGAACCACCGCCAGTCGTTCCATTTGGGTTTCCGTCTGCCTGAAAAAGCAGCTTGTATGGCAGAGTGGCTGGAATACCAAATAGCCGGATGCAGAGGGCCTTGAGCAGCCCGTTTCTCACGTCCACACGCGCAGACACATACAAAGCGCTGTGGGACGGGAGCTCGACCCCCATTACTGAGAAAAAGGCCCGCAACCCCCCCAAGGAGTCAGAGGAGCAGCAGCACACCTTGGAGAAGCTGCACAACAAAGCCAGGCAAAATCAAACACCAAACTCCAGGCCTGGACAAAATTCATCGCTCCTGCAAATCAGATTTTCGGGAATACTGCTACCGGTGGCTGCGAGTAGGCAGTCTCAGGTGTTTCTGCAGGTGTCTGGATGAAGGCATTCACACAACCCAAATAAACATAAAGAGTGTTTATCAAAAGCATTGCAGGTTGATCTTTAACCGCATCACGTCAAGAGTTCACTAATGTGTTTTTAAAAAATGACAAGGAGCTGCGCAAATCCAGCAATTAGACGAATGATTGAAGGGCTTTATTAGGAGGGGTCGAGGAGGCCACTGTGCCCAGGGTGTCAGGCACCTCACCCTCCCGGAGTGTGGAATGGGAAGCCATGAATGACGTTATTGTTCAGTTGAGTTCCTTTATCAAAAACTCCCCAAAAATGCCCCTAGATTCATAATTCAATCAGAATTTTAAAACACGTTTAAGCTCTTTTGAAATTATTAGATCTATTTTAATATGTCTTAGATTGCAGCCATAGTCCTAACCACAACTGCTTACCATAACCTGTTAGATCTCTTGATTAAAAATATAATGATTAATGTGAAGTTCTCAATATTGTTGGACTTTCATTTTTATACTATTTAAAAACAGCCTATTAAAAGTTATTATGTGAAAGNTATTGTATATTGTATTACTGTATATTGTATTACTGTATATTATATTACTGTGTATTGTATTATTGTATATTATGAATTGTATTATTGTATAATTATATTATTGCATTACTGTGTATTGTATATTGTATTACTGTGTATTGTATTATTGTATATTATGAATTGTATTACTGTGTATTGTATTACTGTATATTATATTATTGTATATTGTATTACTGTATATTGTTTTACTGTGTATAGTATTATTGTATATTATGAATTGTATTATTGTATATTGTATTATTGTATAATTATATTATTGCATTACTGTGTATTGTATATTGTATTACTGTGCATTGTATTATTGTATTATTGTATTACTGTGTATTGTATTATTGTATATTATGAATTGTATTACTGTGTATTGTATTATTGTATTATTGTATTACTGTGTATTGTATTATTGTATATTATGAATTGTATTACTGTGTATTGTATTATTGTATTATTGTATACTGTATTATTATATATTGTATTATTGTATAGTGTATTTTGTATTATTATATTATTGTATATTGCATTATTGTATTATTGTGTTCACGTGCAACACAAGAACTATGTTCACAGAGCCCAAGATTTGCCCGTAGGGTTCTTCACAACAGGTATAGCACAGACTCAGCAGTCACAGTTAGATATCAATAGTAGGATATTAATAATGACACTATTGACGGTCAGTGGTACACATACAGGGGGGCATACATGTCACTGTAAAACAGGGCAATAATAATAATAATATTAATGAAATAATTAATTAAATGAGAGTTTAACACTCATACCGGTAAACAAACGTCACTAAGGGTCACACTCATTTCAGCCGTTCCTTGGATATAACTACTCCTATTACTACTCCAGTAAACTCCAGAGGAGCCAAAGAATCGGAGCAGGAACAGAGGGCTCAAACCATATTCTCAATATTGTCTTTCTGTGTCAATATTGTCTCTGCTGTGAGGACGAGCAATGATACTTTTATTTTAGCAATATATAAAATACAATAGCTATTTAATTACACAGTATCAGTTATGTTATAATATAAATATATCACTGTGTAAAGATGTTTTAATAATTTTATGAATATATTAGTTTTTCTTTTCACGTTTATGTTAGAGGACTTTTTTAACCACAGTCTCCACAATACAGTAAAATTCCTAACAGCCATATTCTCTAATCCACTTTTACCCCGGTGTACCTGACGGTGTCCTCCTCCAGCTCCTACGCTCGCTGTCTGAGCTGCTCTGGTAGGAACCCCTTGGGGAACACAGCACAAAGCCAAACGGATCTTTGTCCCAATTAAGCAATAAAATGAATCGAGAGCTCCAAGACTCAGACTGACCTCGCCACTGGCCCTCAGCTTCCGGGAACTTTCCCCTACACTTCATAACTCCAGCTCACTCCAAGATCTCATATAGGACCTGCTCACTCAGGCGAAGTGAAGATCTCCCAGAGCTGAGCGTTCCTCATGGTGATTCCTAGGGAAGAGTTTGGTAGACGTTCCTTCTCCTCCCCATGTACCCCAAACATGGTTAATCAGCCAAGACATGTTTGGTGTCTGAAGTTTACTTCTTTAGATTTAGCACTGAAGCTAAAGCTAATATAGCAATGTATTAATGGAAGCCTAAGTACACCAATTAGCATGGTGCTAACCGCTAAATCATCACCTGCTGATCTCTAATAGGGGTAGTAAGTGTCGACCTGTTTTCACGGCCGCCTCCTTGTTTATTCAGCACCACTGTGGGTTCAGTTCTTTCACTGCAATCTGCTTCTTAACATGTCCGGGTCTGAGCCTCTACCGAGCCACCTAAGGTTCCTAAGGTCTTTCCAGCAAGTAGCGGTTCTCAGAATCAGAATTCCTTTATTAATCCTAGAGGGAAATTTCAGTTATTACAGTTGCAACCATTTATATAAAAGAAGAAGAAGAAAAAAAATCTTATAAAATGTAAATATAATAAAAAGTCAGGGGCTGTGATAATAAATATGGAACATCACGGCGTTCCATTCTGTGTTCCTTGCTGTTGTTTGAGTCTAAAAAACTACTCAGTTTTCATTCTAGATCTTTCCATGTGGTGAGAAAGAGAAGATGAGTATCTGCAGGTGATAAGCGGAGCTACAGTTCTCACACCACTGAAGGAAAACAAAGTTTGGTGCCAGTGGGTTCTAATGTAAGCTAGCTAGCTAAGCTAGCTAACCTAGCTAACGTTAGCACCCACTGGCAAAATCCAAACAGCTTTGCGGATCTCCTTGAAACAGTCTATGGATTGTATGGGGTGTTTCTTGTCATGAACCCGCATCTTCATGTTCCAGTTGTTAGCTGTTTACACATGCTGCTCCAGTAAAGCTAGCCTTTGCTAGTTAGCCTTAGCTCCACCTTGTCTTTGTCAGCGTGTCTGACTGATGAGCCTGAGAACGGGAAGATGTGGGTTCACAGCTAGAACACTGTATAAACCCACAGAGTGCATCAAGGACATCTGCAACGAGCCAGCATTCGCCACTGGGTGCTAACGTTAGCTAGGTTAGCTGGGTAAGCTAGCTAGCTAACATTAGAGCCTACTGGTATCAAACTGTGTTTGTGTTCATTGGTATCAACTGCAGACTCTCCTCTTCTCTTTCTCACCACAAGGAAAGATCCAGAATGATAACTGAGGAGCTTTTTGGATCCAGATCCATTCTAACAATAAGAACCGCAGCCGGTACAGAAGAGGCTACGACCTGGACGTAAAGGTTGATCCGTCACAAGCGGGCAGACGGAACTATGGAAGTATTGATTATAGTGACTATCACAATTTTGTCAATTTGGATCACAGCGTCACATGATATCTGAAAAGTCTGCATTGAGTTAATGTGTACCGAGTGATGCTCCTCTCCTAAAGCACCCACATCATGGAAAACCGAATTTCCATGATATATATACCATTTTTAATAAAGTAGTTGTATGTCGTATGTCAACATGATTAAAGCATTAAAACATTGTATTCCTTATCCAGGTTATATAACACACAGTTGAACTGACTGTTTCTGTGATGTCATGAAGGATCAATCGGAGAGTTTAACTGTCATTCCATAAGATCATTCCATAATGCTCCCATTCTGACTTTAGTGCCATTCCGTGGTGTATTTACTTGTATGTTTGGGATCATTATCCCATTCCAAGGTCCACATCTTCTGCTCACGCTCTTTACAGACGGTCTCACGTTCACCAGCTCATTTACACTGAGGCTCATTTTATTTAGTCTATTTCTACATGGTGCTTCTGTGTGGTCATCACGTGCGGTGTCTCCCTGTAAACCAGCCAATCAGAGAAGAGCTCATCTAAATAATCATGACCTCACCATAAAGGTGCAAATAGTTTGTTTCATTCTAGAACCAGATCATAGGGTGGAAATGGGCACAGTGTAGAACCACATCTGGGTGACTAAAGTCACATACGGTACCTTCTATGTAGAACATCAGAGAACGGTTTAGATGCGGAATAAAAGCATTCCAAGGTAACTTTAATTAAGCAGATGATTCTGATTAAGCCTCGCACTGTCGCTGATCCGGACTGTTTAAATACAAAGGAAGGTTGAACAGATTAATGTTGTTGAGCCTTATCTACTGCCCTCTCCTGCCCGCTGTCAGAAGGAGAGAGAGGCCGAGAGACATAGAGAAAGAGATAAAGTCCCGTCCCGTCGCTCTTGACAGCAGCCCTAATCTGTGCTCCCAATTAAACTGCAAGTCGACTGGAATTCCCATTGTCCCGGGACCCAAACCCCGACAACGGAGATTCGCCAGCCGCGATTAGGAAGCTACACGAAAGCCCCTCGTTCCGTTCCATGACTGGCAGCCTTAATTAAGAGTCGGAGCCCCAACAAAAGCTCTGGATGATGAAATACTAAAGGGGGGGAGAGAGAAAGAGAGAGAGAGAGAGAGAGAGAGAGAGAGAGAGAGAGAGAGAGAGGGGAGAGAGAG
>JAVGWN010003008.1:0-10636 GCA_034552555.1 Semaprochilodus insignis
ATATACACATACATACATACATACACACACACACACACACACACACACACACACAGACATACATACATACACACACACACATACATATAGAGAGCTTATGAGCTGTAGTACACTGACCGACCAGCAGGTGGTGCCAAAACCCATTTAGCAGAACACATAACACGTATACACTGTTACATAAACACATAGAACAATTTCATTCCTTTTTAACACTTGTAGTTGTGTATCACTAAAGAAGGAAGTTATGGTGAAAAGATTCACCGGTTCCGGCAGTGTTGTTTGATTTTGAGATCTGAAGGATGCTGGATTTGTGTGGACTGATTATAGACCATAGGTCACGGGAGATATAGACCTGATATCCAACTGGACATTAATACTGTCTGAAATGAAAGTTCTTTTTCCCCCCCACATATTTACTATTTAAATATTTATTTACTATTACTATGTATTTTATTAAGTCCACTCTCTAGATCGTCGCACTAGCACTCACCACTGAAGTTTCCGCTGAGGAGGAAAACGTAGAAGCTGTTTGGCCGGGAGCTGTTCACAGTCGGAACATTCAGACTGGACACTGTGAACGTGCACTGGATCACAGAAGCATTCACAGAGCCGCGGACCAATTCAACAGACTGCAAAAGAAACAGCACACATTTACACCACTGCTGAACAACAGAACAGGGGTTACATCTCAGTGTCCTGCTGGGACTGGACTGCAGCCAGATGGCTTAATAAACCATACAGGGTAGTTTTGGGGTATTAAGGCCGCGTAGCATGAATACGGACTGTTACTGTGAGATCAGATGGTTCTCATAAATTCATAAACTCAGGAATCAGAGGCGTTTTACACCAACAGCGTACATAACCTGACAAAGTGGCAAGAAACTTTCATGTAACCTGAGTTTATGACCTTGTGAGAGAGCGAGTCTGAGCTGAGTCTCGGTTCTCTTTAGTGCAAGTCAGAGTCAGGTCTCAAGGCTCTAGTGTGTGAGTCCGCATCAAGTCTCGAGTCTCTGGAATGTGAGTCCGAGTTCAGTCTTGATTCTCTGAAGAGTGAGTCCAAATTGAGTCTCAAAGTCTTTGGAGAGGGAATCTGAGTTAAGTCTCAATTCTCTTTAGTGTGAGTCAGAGTCAGGTCCCAAGGCTCTAGTGTGCGAGTCCGCATCAAGTCTTGAGTTTCTGGAATGTGTATCTGAGTTAAATCTCAAGTCTTTGGAGATTGAGTCCAAGTTGAGTCCCGAGTCTCTGAAGAACGAGTCTGACTTGAGTCTCGAGTCTTTGGAGAGTAAATTAGAGTTGAGCATCGAGTCTCTGAAGAGCGGCCAGAGTTCAGTCCAGAGTCTTTGAAGAGCGAGTCTGAGTCCTGAGTCTTTTGAGAGAGAGTCTGAGTAGAGTCTCAAGTCTTTGTAGAGGGAGTCCAAGTAGAGTCTTAAGTCTTCGGAGAGCAGGTCCTAGTTGAGTCCTTAGTCTTTGGAGAGTGAGTCCGAGTTAAGTCTGGAGTCTTTGGAGAGCGAGTCTAAGATGAGCCTCAATTGAAAACATTCTGAAAGTTATGGGAACGTGTTGTCTTTGAGAGAGCCTGTAATCTCCTATGTTAATGGTACACTAACGTTACTTACTGAGTTAGCCTGAGTCAGTGTGGAATTGTTGGACAGAGTCGCGTAGATGAATTTCAGAGCTCCACTGTTGTTGGCGCAGGCGTAGACAGCGTCATTACCCCCCTAAAACCAAGAGCATCATTAATCAACTGTAAATCACATGTGATGAAAGGAGTCTGTAACTGCTAGTATGGGTTAGTATGGCTCATTGATGAACGATTACAGCAGATGTGTTGGCTGCACTCGATAATCCACATATGAACAGGTTGCTGTTAGCAATCATACCGTCCGGTTGTCAACAGAAAAGCCGGCGGCGATGTAGCCACTGGATTGTCCACTCAGCTCAAAGGTGATGTTGGTGGAGTTGATTGTGGCCCTCGCAGAGAGGAATAAGCAGGAGCTGGACGTTGCAGGATCACACCTGTCTGGTGTGGAGAAACACACCTTGTCCTGGTTACACCTCTGACTTGAGATGCTCATCTGTCAAACACAACACGACAACAAACAACACAGTTAAATAACAAACACTGTAGTTATAATCAGTATAATCAGGAAGGAGGTGATGTGACGTGACATCACCAGAACTGGTACGTACGTCTGAGAGAGTTACGGTGGCTGTATCTGTCCTCTCAGCTCTCAACAGGATCACTGCAACTACAACAGGCACGAAGGGAAACATCCACCTAGCCTCCATCTCTGAGGGAAACGCAGAGGATATCATCTCATTCCAGCATACGGTCTAACACTGTCTAACACTGTCTAACACTGTCTAACACAGACTAACACTGTCTAACCCTGTCTAACACAGACTAACACTGTCTAACACAGACTAATACAGTCTAACACAGTGTAATACAGACTAACACAGATTAACACAGTCTAATACAGACTAACAGCCTAACAAAGACTTATACAGTCTAATTCAGTCTAACACAGACTAACACTGTCTAACACAGACTAATACAGTCTAACAAACACAGACTAACACAGACTAACAAACAGACTAACACAGTCTAATACAGACTAACACAGACTAATACAGTCTAAAACAGACTAATACAGTCTAACACAGACTAACAAACACAGACTAATACAGTCTAACACAGACTAACAAACACAGACTAACAAACAGACTAACACAGTCTAATACAGACTAACACAGACTAACACTGTCTAACACTGACTAATACAGTCTAACACCGACTAACACAGACTAATACAGTCTAATACTGTAACACAGACTAATACAGACTAATACAGTCTAACATAGTGTAATACAGACTAACACAGATTAACACAGTCTAATACAGACTAACAGCCTAACAAAGACTTATACAGTCTAATTCAGTCTAACACAGACTAACACTGTCTAACACAGACTAATACAGTCTAACACAGACTAACAAACACAGACTAACACAGACTAACAAACAGACTAACACAGTCTAATACAGACTAACACCGACTAACACTGTCTAACACAGACTAATACAGTCTAACACAGACTAATACAGTCTAATACTGTAACACAGACTAATACAGACTAATACAGTCTAACACAGTGTAATACAGACTAACACTGTCTAACACAGTCTAATACAGACTAACACAGACTAACACTGTCTAACACTGTCTAACACAGACTAATACAGTCTAACACAGACTAACACAGTCTAATACTGTAACACAGACTAATACAGACTATTACAGTCTAACACAGACTAACACAGACTAACAAACAGACTAACACAGTCTAATACAGACTAACACTGTCTAACACTGACTAATACAGTCTAACACCGACTAACACAGACTAATACAGTCTAATACTGTAACACAGACTAATACAGACTAATACAGTCTAACACAGACTAACAAACACAGACTAACACAGACTAATACAGTCTAACACAGACTAACAAACACAGACTAACACAGACTAACAGACTAACACAGTCTAATACAGACTAATACAGTCTAACACCGACTAACACAGACTAATACAGTCTAATACTGTAACACAGACTAATACAGACTAATGCAGTCTAATACTGTAACACAGAGTAACACAGTCTAACACAAACTAACACAGTCTAATACTGTAACACAGACTAACACAGACTAATACAGTCTAATACAGTCTAACACAGACTAACACAGTCTAATACTGAAACACAGACTAACACAGTCTAATACAGTCTAATACTGTAACACAGACTAACACAGACTAATACAGTCTATTTCAGTCTAACACTGTAATACACACTAATCCAGTCTAACACAGTCTAACACTGCCTAACACAGTCTAACAAAGTCTAACACAGTCTAATATAGTCTAATACTGTAACAGAGACTAACAGACTAATACAGTCTAATACTGTAATATACACTAATACAGTCTAACACAGACTAACACCAGAACATCTGCATGAACAAACGGTAAAAGTTAATTCAGAGTGGTTTGGTGTGAAACACTCTGTTGTAGATAAAGTTAGAGCTATTTACAGTGGTGGTGAAGGTAACCAGACGCCACCCGCTAAAAGCTCCCTCACAGAAAGTTCCTACATGAGGTGGTTCTGAATACGCTGCCTGATGTCTGAGACGCTGTTTATGATAGTCTGGAGAAGATTTCAGCCTTAAACTCCATTCATGGTGGAGGGATACATGCTGCAGGGCGCTGTGAGGTCAAATAGTCCCCTAAAGAAACTTATCATTTCCAGGTTTTCCAGATTTTCCATCATCAACATTCCATATAACACTCAGAAGACACGTGTAGGTTCACTGGTGGTTCTAGATAGTAAATAAAATGTCTTTGTGTGTTCTAGACATGGAGACCACTATAAAGAAATCAGAATTTAAATAGAATAGAGCTTCATATCAACCCACTCACAATGTAATACGATGTAAGATACAGAGGAGAGTCTCACCTGCGTTAAGCGGAGATGTTCTGCACTGCGCTTTCTCATCAGCTTCCTTTGGAGAATGTGGCACTGTCTGTTACCGTCAGGTCAACAGCATCATTCCCAAGAGACGGAGGGAGGGATAGCCAAAGTATCCCGGGTCCTATTCATGTAAGAGTAACCGAAGCAGGGACACAGAGTAAGGGGAAACAAAGAGGCTGTTTTGTGTCTCATTCAATCATTAATAATAATAATAATAATGATAATAATAATAATAATAACAACAACAATAATAATAAATAAATTAATTAATTAATTAATCAAATCTAAATAAACCTACTAACATCACATTGACCTCGTTACTAAACACAACATTCAACAAAGCACCAGGCTAAGACTCCATCCACGGCACTCGATACCGAGGGATTCATGGAACACAATCGAGGACCAACAATAACAACAATAGCGTATTCTCAGGACAGCTTTAATGACTTTTGTGAAGAGCTACTGATCCGACATTCACTCTGTGATTCATCTATCCCCTAAACTGGAGCACTCGACTGGTTGGACAAGTTTCTAAAGGTGTACTTCACCTTACATGCAGGTGTGAAGTATCAAAAGATCACAGAAGCTCTGATCCTCTATTTCCCAGGAGATAAATCAACCGGGAAACAAACAGGAGGAATACACACTCGTCCTCAAAGTAACAGATACACCCAGAAGGAGGTGTGGGATTGCGGTGCTGTTGGGAAGGAAGATAAAGGTTACCAGGATCAATAAATGATGCTAAATTTAGACTGATATGATCAATATTTATTGAGCTACACATACAGAAGTAGTGTCTCCCAGTATGGCGTCGGGCGGAGTGACACCAGGCCTTCTGGACAAACCGCTCATCTTGGTGCTGACCACGGTGTCTCCACACATGGATTCGTTGGTCGTCTCCACCAAGACAAAAGCGGGACTCATCACTGAAGATGACCCGCTGCCGTTCTGTGTCACTCCATGACAGTCTGGCACGACACCATTGCAGTCTTTGGTGACGTTGACGTGGTGTTAAGGACAGTCGTCGTAACGGTCTGTGCATGTAGTCCTGCGTGGTGCAGCCGCCTGCCAATGGTGCTGCACTAACAGGATGACCCATAGAGGACATCACTGCTCGCTGGATGTCTGTAATCGTGGTTGTTGGGTCAGTCAGGTACAGAGCTAAGACCCGTCCTTGCTTACGATACATGTGCGGTCGAGCGTGAAGCTTGAATCATTAGCATGTCTCACCATGTCAAACCCACACACCAAGTTTCATTCCTGTGGGTGACTCCTTCTGGATGTAGATAGATGAGTGCACACTGACATACCAAAAATCATGTGAACGAAAGTTGCCATAGATGAATAATTAACATTAAGTAAACAACAAACTCTCTATACTGTCCCGCTACAGCTGCTGTCAGTTCTGGAAAATTACAACCGTACTACTACTCACAGGATGAACAATAACAAGCTGTGACTGGAACAAAAGGTATGTGGAATTTCCAGTCATTTGTGGGAGTGTCTTCATTAACTGCTGCTTGGGAAGCGAATGTGAAACTTAAAGAGAGAAGGAGCACTGAGGAAAATCTTGGCGTGCGGTGGAAAGCCTGCTGAAGAAATCCTATTTTGTGGTTCATTTGAAAGGTGTTGCAGGTTTGAGGACCGTTCTTCTGGATGGTGAGTAGACCTGCAGTTACACAGCTATAACTGGAGTAACACGGTTGCTTAGATCTGCATTAGAAGATCGGTTCACTGAAACTCCTGTTCTTATCAAATTCAGACCATGGCATCACCACTTTACTCCAACCTCAGGAGCATCCTAAAGGAACATGGTCTTCAGGACCAGGGACCTGCCAAGGCCACTGAGATCACGTTCCCGGCAGGGCTTCTAAGTAAGGAAAGAATGAAGGAATTACGAAGAACTGAACTGGAAACCAACCTGGATTGTCTGTTTGTGGACTACAAGTTTGTCAGATGCAAGAAAAAGAAACAGCAGAAGAAAATCAAGACCAACTTCCTGTTTCACACAGAACTTGGGGTCAAAGTCTGGCTTTCCGTTCTGCGTGATGCGTTTCCTCACTGGAAGGAAGGAGCCATCGACCTCGGCAGGCAAGTTAAAGTCTCCGAGCAGCCGGATTCCAAGAAACCCGAGTTAACCATCAACGTTTACAACACGGGAACGGTGATGGTGCAGGGTGGTGAGAGACACCTAGACGAGTTTGAGAAGAACTTCCTCAACCTGAAGAAAGTTGTGGAGCAAAGGAAAGCCGCTAAACGCTGAGGGGAGCACAAAGAGGCTCCATGAGGACCCAAACCAGTCCGTCCTCAATCCATGCTCCAACATGCTGCCGTAACTTCCTGGGTCTGTTGTTTATGCTTCGATATGGTTGGTATCAGTGCTGTCGCCGTGATGGAACATTTCCTAGTACATGTTGGAAAATTCAATAGTCATATTTCAATATTCAAGTGCCCACCCTTGCCCACCTGAACCCAGCACATCCACCACCCACCCCGGCTACGTCACTGCTGTGCATTTCACTCGTTTCTAGTCTGGTATGTTCTGCTGTATATGTAAACATGTTAAAACAGTATTCCATTCTGTTCGTTACATTCTGGTCTACACTGTCACGCATCCCTCTGGCCTATCCCAGATCGGCTTCACCGGTTCCATGGTCTGTATAAGGCGTCTGCTTTGCTCAGCTCTTTAGAAGTATCCTACCTGTCTACTCAGTGTATACCCATCCCTCCACCTCTCGCTGTACTGGTTTTTGACCTTTGACCTTCTTTTCAGGTTTTCGGATCTCCCTGTGTCTATATTTACCTTTGGTTCAACCCTTCGCTTGTTTCTGACCTTGACCTTGGTTTGGATTTTGTTATAAACCCTTTTAGGCTCAGAGGCATGCGTCACACTTCGGCACGAACCCTACAGCCTATGTCATATATAACTACTGATATGACTACTGAATCTCCAAACGTACGTTCTCAACTTTCAGTGCAATTTATGTAATAAGATTTTATTCTAAATCATTTCATACAGATTGTACTGGTCAGTAAATCAGGAAATTTGAATTTTTGTATGTAAACAAATGACAAAATGAAGAACGCACAAGCTTTAATACAATATAAATAAAACCATGTTTTTGATGTGGTTCTAAAAAGGTTTGTTATGTTGTATTCTTCATGCATGTTTTTTAGTTATTTTTTCCTCTATGTTTGTTATTTTATAAACATATGAATTCTTTACTAAATTATATGCTAATCTACAACATAATAGATCTCTGCTGGTGGAACAAAACTTCCTATCTTCAAACTGGAAAAGGGACAGAACCCTCTTAATCCGTAATGGAAATGAAAATAACCAGCTCATTTGGATTCCTGTTGGTCTGTTCGTAACGAGTTTTGAGTGTGATGTAAACAGTGATGCTCAGATAATGTAAACAAACCACAAAACAGGGTAAAAACAGTAAACAAATTCTACCAACAGTAGAATATTCTGCTGTGTAAAATTATTTTGCATTATTATAGTTTATTATGGCATCATTAACTTATAAACTTATTAAAATGATAATGTTTGTCCCGGCTGTGGAGAGGATGACCTGTCTGTAATATACAGTATATCGGCACTGTCCATTGAAGTTGATGCCTGGTAAGACGTCTGGTTCCACTGACTTCCATTAAACTAGGTTTTTGCCCTCTCCTGTAAAGTTGACATCTATATGCCGCAGTTTGTTTGTGAGCTGTTTTATGTTTAGATATCTTTTTCGAGATTTAATTTTATGACACCTGAACCTGATATTTGGCAAATAAAGATTCTGATTTTGACTAAGCTGTGGAAGGAGGAGGTGTAGCTGGTAGAGGAGGAGGTCTAGCTGTGGAAGGAGGAGGTGTAGCTGGTAGAGGAGGAGGTCTAGCTGTGAGAGGAGGAGGTCTAGGTGTGAGAGGAGGAGGTCTGAACGTCTAGCTGTGGAAGGAGGTGTAGCTGTGAGAGGAGGAGGTCTAGCTGTAGGAGGAGGAGGTCTAGCTGTGGGAGGAGGAGGTCTAGCTGTGGGAGGAAGAGGAGTAGCTGTGAGAGGAGGAGGTCTAGGTGTGAGAGGAGGAGGTCTGAATGTCTAGCTGTGGAAGGAGGAGGTGTAGCTGTGGGAGGAGAGGTGTAGCTGTGAGAGGATGAAGTCTAGGTGTGAGAGGAGGAGGTCTGAATGTCTAGCTGTGGAAGGAGGAAGTGTAGCTGTGAGAGGAGGAGGGTTAGCTGTGGGAGGAGGAGTTGTAGCTGTGAGAGGAGGAGGTGTAGGTGTGAGAGGAGGAGGTCTGAACGTCTAGCTGTGGAAGGAGGAAGTGTAGCTGTGAGTGGAGGAGGTCTAGCCGTGGGAGGAGGAGGTCTGAGCAGGTTATTAATGTTAACAGCTTTAGTACTGAGAGAGATCAAACACTAAACCGAGCTCCAGTGACGCTATTAGAGTCATTAAACCGTGCGGAAACAGAACATCAAAGAAAAGCATGTGCAGACAAAACCACAACAACTTACAAAGGACCCGTCCACCCCAAACACAGAGTTCAGTGATCAGTGAGTTAACCCTGCCTTACTGAACGTTAGGTCACTAAATAACAGCACTTCTGATTACAGATCTTATTAAAGAGCAGGAGCTGGATTGGATGTACAGCAGGTCTGCCTGAAGCTGCTCCTGAAACATTAAGAGGCGTGGCCTGCATATATAATAATAACTTTAACTGTAATTATACCACTGTTGGCGAATTCATGTCTTTCCAGTACGTCCAGTCAGCCTCTTTGGTGACACTCCCATGTTAGTGATTGTAACACACCAGTCAGATGGAAGAATCCATGTTTTGGGTCACATTTATTCAGAAATACAAAAAGAAAGCAAATGTGGAAAGAGGTGTAATGAATGACAATTACCCTCGTTACTTTCCTGTTTCCCTGTAACAGGAGAAGTTAATTCATAGTACTTTTACTTTACTTTCATCTACAGTAACAATACAGAGAAAAAATACCTAATAAATAATACATTAATCAATTCGAAGAAAATGCAGTTAAATTTAATTCTGTTCTCAGAACCAGCTTCCAGCTGCAAAACACTACAGAGACATCCAGTTTGCATAGACAGGGACACACACGGTATACACCCTTTCCAAAAGGTCACGGTCATTTGTTTTTCAAATGAACTAACTTATTAAACATTATCATGAGCCACTGCCAAAGTTGAAGCCCGTAACCACTTACACAGCTACAGTCTGAGGGAACCACAGGTACCGTGTTTTCTCTTCTTTGCTATTCCACAATAATCTGGCAGTCATATCTTAAACTTACAATCTGTCGCAAATGTTTTATTACGAATGCCTGTTAGCTAGCTTATGTTACTTTAGTCAATCCGCAGCATACAGTTTACCCATTTACAGCACGGATGTATGGCAGTTTTAGAGTTAATACGGCTGTGTAAGGTTGAGAAACAGAAAATCTAGACTAAATCTAGTCTAAATACTAATAATAATAACAATGCTAATAATTACTAATAATAAACTCTGCACAGTAACTCTTTAACGGTTANTTACTACAGAAGCTAGTTGGGCTTTGTGAAGATACCGAAGGGTTCTGGATGGAAGTGACGAACATGCTCCTATGCCGGCTGTAGCGGTGCTGGTGGGTTTTTAGGATTGCTTTGTTTTTCCTCGTATTCACACATCAGCTGTTTGATGTAACTGTCATGCCCTCTGTATTGGGTCTGTCCGCTGTGGCAGTAAGCTGTGTGTGTTTATTAGTTTGTGCACCTTTAACTCTGTAGGTCTAACTGGCTAATGTTAACCTGTTTGTGTTTTTCTCTGGACAGACGTGTCTGTGGTGAGCGACCATATGATTTCTTTGTGAATCCAGCATGTGTATATGAATTTAGTTGTCTGATTGGTTGCTGCTGTTTGGTATCAGGGTGCTGGGATATGTAGGGTGAGGACTGTATTGCTGTTAGGAATGTGGTCTGATGTAATGATCCCCATTGCTGGACTTTGCTGGAGATGTGTCTGTCGGTGTGTGTAAAGCTTGGGGTGGCCTGGTCTGCCTTATGCTTGTGCTCTGGCCCTGCTCTTACATAGAGGAATCATCTGATC
>JAVGWN010003009.1:0-10635 GCA_034552555.1 Semaprochilodus insignis
ACATATACATACATACATACACATATACATACACACACACGCACACACACATCAGCACTGGCATATTGTTACAATGAGCAACATTCAAATTTCTGAGTACAGGATACAGAGAGGGGAGGAGCTTCAGGGCATGCACAGAACTCTTCATTGGACGGAGGAGATAAGGGTGCCCTCTCATTAAACAAGAGGTGCAAGAGAGCAGCTGTCACTCAAACCCACAGAGGACACGCACACAGCCACACTGTAGACACATGCAGTTATTTCACTTATCTCTTCTACTCAAACATTTATACCTAAATCATTTAAGACAGTACCTTTATTGTTATTTTCTTTTCATTGTTATGACATTGTTTAAAGCTAAAAGTACACTACTCCAAGCATATCGGGAGGGTACGTGTCTGATGAAAGCCAACCACAATACTCCGGGAGGACTCACTGACTCCACAGCACTGACCTTCCACATGTCCCTTCCACAGTGTTGACCAAAGAGTATAAATAAATAATGCAGGGCTAATGTGTGGGCAAATCAGTGGTGTGACTAACAGAGATAAACGCAAACAACCACACCTTAAAATGTATAAACAGCGAGAGACTAAAATGGAACGGAAAACTGATATGAAGACAGAAATAAATGGCACATTCAAATCATCACAAAATAATGTCTGACCCAAAATCAGCCCCAAATGTAATAAATACAATACACAATAATTAAAACATTTAACCTGATATGCGCAAACTTAAAACAATACATACATATAGCTGTAGATTTGATAATTGATGCAAGCATGCAACAAAAATACTTAAACAAATGAAAGACATGCTGAAATATAACAAGTACAGATTAAACCATTGTACACTCCTAAAAATAAAAAGGGTTCTTTGGTAAAATGCCATGGAAGAACCACTTTTGTTTCCCAGAAGAACCTTTTACTTCATAGTTCTTAAAAAAACTGAAGATAGTTCTTCTATAGCATTGCTCCAAAAAACACTTTTGGTACCAGTTCTAATAGTGTAAACTCTTAAAACAGGTGCCACGAAAGGTTTTTTTGAGCAAAGCCACAGAAGAACCACTTTTGGTTCTTAAAAAAAAAATCCAGTGGATAGAGTTTTGTAAATGAGCAGTGTGAGTGTGAAGAAGCTGGCCACACTCTCTCATTATTCGCTCACCCTCTCACTCATGTTTAGCAGGCTGAAGGTTCTCCACAAGGGGGTGCCATGAACAAATACAGTTTTTAATGCTTAACAAGAGCAGAGACACGGGGTGTCCTTCTTATAGTTTAAAGAAGCTTAACATAAAGTAAAGGTTCTAGAAAGAACCCTCATGCTGGTACTGAACCTTTACACTGCTGGAACCTTAACATTATGTGGAGGTTCTTCACACTCACATGTCCAAAAATATTTCTCTAAAGAACCATCCATTGAAAGGTTTTATCGAGTGGTTCTTCTGAGACACTGGACCAAAAGAACGCCTAATGGCACCACTATTTTTAAGGGTGTAGCAGTGGCTCTTGTGAATTAGTCTTCCTTTCTCTGTACACTCCCTTTAGAGCACTCGCTTCCTTTTTTCCTTCATCATCCACCCACTACATCAAGTGACTGATGGTGGGGCTGGAGTTAAGATGGCTGACACAGCAGGCTGTCATTTCAAACAAGCACTAACTAAATTACGCTCCTTCCATTACCGTAATGAAAATTCTTTCCCACTGAGGGAGGGGGGGAGCCAGCCAGCCGGGGCCAAAAAAAAAAAAACCAAAAAAAAAAAAAAAAAAAAACAGTATTGATTCTTTGGCACACAGACATCACACAGTACTCACATAGCTTTTATCTTCAGGACGTGTGCAAACACACACAATGCCCGAGCGAAATATAATGAAAGTAAAGGTGACATTCACGACGAGTGGTGTGCTACATATAGACGATACATGTATGTGAATACTGAGCTATTATGGTGCCAAATAGGGTGTATGTATGCTTCTGCAGACACACACTCTCTATTAGTCACTTTTGTAACCTAAAGCACACGCACAAACACACATAAATAGTGTAGGACATGCTGTGAGCACCAATATTCATGCACTGTGTACAGCAATCCAACTGAAAATATGCTTACGTATTAGCGAAATACAATGAAAATCACTTGTCACGCGTACTCGCGACCCTGCACACCAATACAACCTGGTGCAGTATATAGCCAACACGCAGACCATGGACTGAAATGGCTCATGATTCCTATATGTGATATCAAAGAACTGAGTTGGACCCACAGAGACTGCACCGAATAGAACACAGAAGCATATGGCAAGATTGAGAGACAGAAGAGAAATACACTGAGAAGTACACAAACGGTCAAGCAGCCATTGTAAATTAAGCAGACTATAACAGATTAAAAGAAATCCTTAAGTAAAAAAGGGAAATGTGGGATCCTGAGGACCAGAGTGGATGAGGGTTTCCAAGCATCAGTTGTACCTTCACATACACACACACACACACACACACACACACACACACACACACACACACACACTCACACACGCGCACACACACACACTCGCACAGTTATCAGAGGTAATATCACACCTTCATTCAACATTTCTTTCCTTCGTCTTTTTGGATGACCATAGCGCTCTATAATCTCATACTGCAAAAACCCCATACTGCGTCTGCTTACAGCAAATAAAACGTGACACAATACTAAATGACATATACAGCTTATGTTTTATAGGGGATAAAGGATATATTCCACAGTGCGTACAGGTGTAATATTCACAAATCCGATCTCAGGCACCGATCAATAATAGATGTAATCTACTTGAAAACCAGATGACCTGTTACCTTCTGTCATGGGGTTCTAGAGACTATGGAGTAATGTGGTCATCACTCTTCTCTAATTTGTTTTCTCTTGCATTCTTTCTCTTACACACTCTGCAGATCTGTTTAGAGATCTGCACAACGTTCCTGCTTGTTGTAGTGGTCAAACTGGCTCTTCCAGTGCATCATGTAGGAGCTCCAGCGGTGGAATTCTGCCTTCCACTGTCGTTCAGCATCGTCAATGTTGTCTGGGTAGAAAGAAAGAGAAACGAACAGGGTGTGTTTTACTGTAAAATGTTCCTGAGGCACAAATAATTTAAGAGGCTAGTGTCATGGAAACCTAACTTTTCTTAATAGATAAATAAAAACATATACAAATATATAAATATATAATACAACTGCTTGATATAGCATGCATCCTTTGTTACATTTCAAATGCACCATTCATTTTCCAGTATATGTGGTCAAAATATAAAAATTAAACAGCCCAGAGTTTACTTTTTGATGTCATGAATAGCACCCATATTTACATATATCCACCTATTCAGCTAGTGTTTCAGACCAGACTATGGCACCATACAGGGCTGTGAATCAGAACAGTCATTTATACATCTATAAAGAAAAATGGGACATTTAATGCTAAAATTGAAAAACAGTAATGAAAAACATTAATTCTGAATATTTTTTAATAGATAAAATAAAATAAACAAAAATAGTAATAAATATAGATATTTAATCATGACCAACATAGCAGCAAACATTAAGGCCTAATACTTTCTTGTTGCATCCAGCAAATGAACAGCTAAGATAATCTAAAAAAGGACTTAAAGATGGGAGCACAGAAAAAGAACAGTGTAAAAGAAGATGTGTGCAGAGAGCTTTCAGATGTAAACAGCAACTCCAAGACATCCATTAAACAAATTACTCAGCAGCAGACAACAGCATACTCAAGCTCCACCCATTTATCAGAGCAAACGACCTTTGGAGGATTCACAGTTTACGAGTTTGGGTCGCTGTAGCCAGACTACCTCAGCCCATCAGAAAACAGGGCAAGAGTTCAGCTGCTTTATGTTCTGGTTCACCTCCAGTATAATAACGCTAGTTGGCACTGAGAGTTTGTTTAGTTTCAAGATACACATTCAATGACAAGGCATTTCCTCAAGGAGTGAAATGACTTATTTACTGCACGATTAGTACTGTATGTTCCCCAGGGGCATTAAGCAGTTTACTTCTTTGCCCATAGCTACAATGCATTTTCTAAAACCTTGATGCATTTAGTACAACAACTGTGCATTTTTATTTTTAAAATTATACTCAATTCTTATATTATTCAGCTTAGTTAAATGTAAAATTGAACTTGAAGAAAAACTCTGAGTATAGTGAGAGAAAGAAAGCAACACAATAGTATTGTATTAGGAATACAATATCAGTTTGAAATATTGGTCAAATCTCACCAGATGTCTAGGGCTGCCAATTCCTTTTAAGCAAATATCTGCCAGTACAGATATGATTCTGACAACATTGAGTCATCCCTACAAGGAACCCAGCTCAGGGGTTTTGCATGATGTTATGTTATTTTACGTCATTTTACTCAGCCTTCCTTGCCTAAACAGCAGTAAATGTTAGAATAATGTTTTCTCTATCCACCAGTGCTGGCAATTCTGCAGTGTCTCAATTATCTCTTTTGTTTTCAGTTGTCCATATTGCCTGGTGTTAAGTATCCACATGATATGATGCCAAAAGTTGCTGAGTCACAGTTTCATAATAGCTGAGAATGTGTAGGATATTCACCTCTGATTAACAACAAAAACTGCTGATTCCAAATTCAAAACAATAAAGCAAGTTAATTTAACATAAAAGGATCACTACAACATAAAACACAAACGTGACTGAGGTTTAGTTACCAGTGACATTGAGTAGTCTAGGCAGAAACCGATTCCATAGAGCACAGAGCTGTGTTTTCAGGCCCTTGTGCACCTTCAGTGGATCTGTGTCTAGGCCCACATGCTTCTGCTCGTTAGGTGTGAAGAGGGGCCACCGGCGTCGGCTGTCCATTGATCCATCAATGTTAATATTGGGGTTACTAGTTATGGAAAGAAAAATAAGACAGAAAATATAGATGGTGAGGTAACTTTCCCTTGACAGCATCATATAAGAAGAGGTTAGCTCAGACTCTCTGTCTTTCTTACCCAGTCCGGGCAAAGTTGGCCCAGTATCTCATCATACGTCGGCTCAGTTTCTCCTCCTCTGCAGTGTAGTTGAGCCTTTTCTCCAAAGGCAGGCCAAATACAAACTCAATCTCATAGCCATGGATTACACCCATCCACTCGGGCCAGGCCAAATTAGAGGCTCGGTGGTCAAACAAGTAGAGATACACAGCAGCTGTGAAGACAGAAATTGTTTTGCTACATTAGAACTACATGTCCGTCAAATGAAAAAGTATGTATATATATTTATAGTCAAAATCTGGCCTCTGCACTCAGAAATGTGCTTTTTATCTTCTTGGATGGCTACCACAGTTGAGACATTTGGGCTGTGTAGTTAGATATTTTTATTTCTAGAATCTAATATACTATCAAATGTCGTGTATAAGAAGAACTGTTGGTGTTCTGTTTGAGCTAGCAGTGCACTGTCCAAATAGCAGGAAGTAGAAGTTCAGCAAGTTGTATTCTGTACACTGACTCTCCACTGACACAAGTTTAGAGACTGAAGACTTAAATCTAAGAAAACAAATCCATACCACTTTACTATACTGTCCAGATGAGCACCGGAGACATTATAAATGAAGAACGGTAAAGCCTGTAATGCTCAACATGGCATCTGTTTATGGAGAAAGTTATGCTTTTTGAGCGTAATTGAACCAAAACCCTACAAAGAATTGCCAGAATTTTAGTTTTTTGTTCTCCCCCTTCTCAAAGAGATAGGAACTGCTCGGCAGTGGTGCAAAGATGGCCACCAAGTGAACAGACTTTCCTGTAAGGTCTTTGTTAGCACTCAAGGCTGATGTTAGCTTCCAACACCACAATACAGGTCTGATTCCAGGTCGCGTGACGTTCCACTGAGACATGTTTAGAGAGTAAAGAATGACTTTAACAAGCAAAGAATAACTTTAAGTGACTGCTGTCAGTGACAGAAAGACAATATCTAACCTGTTGTGTGGTGTATTGAACTGGACTGCTAGGCTTGCACTAGCAAAATTAGCTCCACTTTAATCTCCTTAGCACTGCTAAACATATATCAACTGTTGTTCAGTTTATCAGTTAACATTTACTGGGTGCTATAATCTAGTTAGTTTAATGACTGATTGTTGAAGGTAGAGTGGCAGCTTATTTTTTACTTCATGTGTCCCATCTCATCTGCTTAATCTCTTCCAACATAAAGGCTGCGAAGTTTCTGGACGTAGCCGACATTAATGTTCAGCTACTCTTGCATCATGGGCCAGTCCTGAGGAGAATTTCCTGTACACTCGCATTTTTGCCACTGCTGGTAGACCCGTATGACCGTACGCTTCTGTAAACCTTCAAATTCTGCTGCTTCCTTAACACTATGGCCTTTTGCACACTCAAATGCAATCACTCCTTTTTGCCAATCATTAACATCAGCTTGGACCCATTTTCTACATATCAAAAGAGAAATTCACTGCACTGTACACCTCTTCTCACTCTATGAATCTTGTTTCTAACAACACATGTATTTTTAGCCAGATCAACCTTGTGCAACGCCATCTGCAAGAGCCTCAAGTTATTACCACCTATTTCCACGCGGGGGAGGACTATTTTTTTTGGCCGGTGAGCTTATATGTTCAAACTAGTACTTTACCTGAGAAATTTTGTAAATGTGTATTCAGTGGATTAACATTTGCATAGCTACATTCAAACATTCATTATTTATCTAACAAAAAAAAAAATATCAAAAGTATGCCAGATAAAAAAGTAAAGAATAATTATATCTGGTATTTTGCTGGATGATTTGAAGGAGCCTTGCAGTGTAGGCCAAGGGTACCATGTTATTTACAAGAGCCATGCTTTTGAGTCTTTTGACTACCAATTAAGCACTTTTGTACATTGTGTTTAAAGTGGATTTTTATTCCAGTTTTTAGGGAACAGAGGAAGAAGGCATAAGGAAAAGTAGTTCCTATACTACACCATCATCTATGCCAGCATTTTTTTAAAGAGAGACATTTGCATTTACACATATGGCATTTTGCTGACGCTCTTATCCAAAGTAACTTAAGGTTAATCATATTACAGAGAGGCAAATGTAGTGTTAGAAGTCTTGCCCAGGGACTCTTATTGGTGTAGCACAGACTAGTCACCCAGACCAGCAATTGAACCTCAGTCTCCCACATGGCGTAGTAGCTCACTGGCAGGTAGTGGTTATCCATTGTGCCACACCAACCATGTTTACACATCCATCTAACTAAATAAACACATGATATCAATATTTTGTACCATCGATTCTTGTTGTCTACACCTAATTTATCCTATTTTTTCCTAAAGAGTATTAAAGTTTAGCGATGCTCATTGGCAGTTTGAAAAGGTTCCTAGGCACAACAATAATACATACATACATTTTTAACAATCTGTTATTCAACAGTATATATGTTTTGATCACCATTTCAGGGGTACTTTTACTAAAAAGGTAAGCTAGGTGAAAAAACTCGAACATTACTATTATACTGCTACTTTCTTTAATCACCTTACCTTGTGAATTGCCGTTGTTTGCTGACTGTGCACTGCCCAGGCCTAGATTTCCTTGACTTGCTGTTTGTAACTGGGCATACGATCTTGCAAAGTACTGCAAAGGACAGACTACATTGTGGTCTCCTACAATGTCATCCATGGCTTCACGGTTCTTCACAGGGTTGTCCTCATCCATCCAGTCTGTGTACTGAAGAATAACTGCCTCCAATCCAATGTCATTGGCATGAGGAACACTCATCTTCACCCCTTCCAAGAAGTCCTCCCTTGAGATCAGACTGTCATTGTCCTTACTGAAACCTGGTGCACCATAAATCAAGAAATATGAACCTTCATTCTGGTTTACACCCAGAAGGATTTGAGTGTCCTTGAAGTTGCCTTCCCTAAGCATGGCATCGGGAGTGTCTGGGAGCACCACTCCATCTACAACAGGCACAAAGGAAAAGCGGAAAACACTGCTATATGGCAGTACTTGCCACTCGTGGTCAATGAGCGCCTGTGGTTCCTTGTTCCTCAGGCAGTTAATCAGCTCGGTGTCATTTCCGTCAGGGCATCCCACCAGCTTGCCCAGTTTGGTGGCCCTCCTTCGAGCCTCATCAAAGCTAATTGTGGCCCAAGGGCAATTTGGCACACCACTTTGCAAAATGGCGCGGGTAAACTTCGGGCGACTCTCTGGTGACAGAAGGTGCATACCAACCGAGGCCCCACCGGCACTCTCCCCAAAAATAGTCACCTGCTTAGGGTTGCCTCCAAAGAACTGAATGTTGTCCTGCACCCACTGGAGTGCCATCCTCTGGTCCAGCAGACCCATATTTCCAGGAGCTTCGGAGGAACCATTAAGGGCAAGGAAGCCAAAAGCACTCAGCCTATAGTTCATAGAGACCACCACGACCTTCTCTGAATGAGCTAGGTAACGGCCGTCATAGACGTCCAAAGATGAGGAGCCAGTGGCAAAACCGCCACCATATATCCAGACCATAACAGTGAGGTTGTGTGGCCGAGGGGAAGAAGGAACCCAGACATTTAGGTAAAGGCAATCCTCACTCATTTTCCTGTTGGGGTTCCACATTTCAGTGCCATGGAAGCCAGGGTATGTAGTGTCTACATACTGGTAGCAAGCATTGGGGTAATCTTTGGCCTCAAACACATCATTCCAGGGCTTTTTGGGCTCAGCTGGCTTAAAACGCTTCTTTCCTATGGGAGGTTCTGCAAACGGAATACCCAGGAAGGCAATCACATGGCTTCGGTCTGGGACAGGCAAGCGTACACCCTGAACGCGGCCTAACCTGGTCGTTACTGTAAGCTCAGAGTCGCTCTGGGCAACGTAACGGCGGACAAAGAACATAATGAGAATAAAAGGGAAGAAGACACTTTGGAGCTTCATGTTGTCGTCTGTTTGTGATTGTAGTGCTTGGAGTTTTTTTCCACAGGCTCAGTTCCGAATCTGTAGAAGGAAAAAGATCACCAAATAAAAATATAATATGGATATGGAACATATGGAAGGTCGTATTAGGGAGACATAACAAAGGAGTTCACCAAGGCTGTAGTAGCAAATGGCATGGCCATGAAATTGAGCTAAAAATAATGTTAAATTATATAGAAAGTTAAAATCTGTGTTGTGTAACTTTTAGACATGTTTTGTATGAAAAACTGTATGTCACAGTGACATCACAGATGGTAAAGTATTATTTTGATATCTGTTTTTAGATTCAACTAAATGCATTATAATAATTATTTGTCACATGTTAAATTTGTTTTAAAATATATAAATATTATAGATACATATTATTTTATAACAAATATCGTCCCAAATTAAATATCAACTATCAACATGAAAGCAGTATTTGCAATTTTCCATCCTTGAAGTCTAAAGTGGCAATAGACCATATTTTAGGAAAGGTGCTACAGTCAGTGGTATTATAACTTTACTCATATTGTTCTATTTTTTTACATTTTTACAATTGAATTATGTATCAGCATTCATAGCTCATTTGCCATTACAATGGATCATTTTGAATGAGACTTCTGTTCAAAAGCAATACATCCCTAAAAGAACAAAAGCATGGATTAGAAATCTATAGGAGACAGTAAAAACACAATTTCAAGACAAATGATGAAATTATCCAAGACCAAAAGCTTGAAGTCAGAAGTCTTATTGCTCATATATCATTCATCTAAAACATGATATTGGAGAAAGCTTAAAATGAAAGATTCAACATTGTTTACCAAACCTGAATTCTTTTTCAGAGAGCTTCATCTGTCCATGATTGTTGTTCCCTTGTAAAAACGGTTTTACCACATCTCACGTCCTGTTCCTGAAAACTGTAAGGGCAACAGCCCACGTTATAAAACTCGTGTTTGATGAATTATGTCGGACCACTCTGCCAAGGTCTTAACACCCGCACACACCTGTGAGGTTGTTGTTTGTGTTTTACGTGTTGTGTGGTTGCCATGATGACTAGATTAGTTCTAGAGGCATGGTTAGGGAGATGGTGCATGACTTCTGCTGCAGCTGTGTGTGTGTGTGTGTGTGTGTGTGTGTGTGTGTGTGTGTGTGTGGGTGGGTGGAAAGGGGGGCTATTTCTATTCTTTTACTCCCTTTGCCTACAGGGGCTCTATCAGAGTATGCACTACTATAAACACCATAGGCTGAACATTTCCATGTGAGAGGTTTTGTTTTTCTTGTCAGGTGCTACACAAAGACCAACATGATGGAGTTAAAAGCTAAGTCTGCCTGAAATATGCCATCAGATGTTCATCACCAAGTTTGAAGTCACTCCAGAAGAAAAAAATATCAGTGTATAATATACAATGCACCTGCAAAATATCACTCAGCAGGAAATTCAGTTTGGATCAAGTGGCAGAATGGAAAAATCTCACACGTTCCAAACCTGTCAACATTTTCCACAGAATCTCTTTTACAAAACTCACAGGCACACTGTAAGGGGTCAAATTTAGCATCATAGCAATATCAATTTTACTACCCACTCTTCAAATGGGGGGTGTGGTCTTGCAAAGAATTCCCTAGATTTGATTACTAAGCAGAGTAAGGGGTGACTGAAACCACAGCTGGGGTATTTTTTTTTTTTGCCAGCCTAGTTTTTTAATCACACTATAGTAGGGTAAG